>JPFM01000033.1:359480-539853 GCA_000733375.1 Paramecium sexaurelia
ACATTTGATAGTTGTGGATTTGATGCAGATGATTTAATGAGAGTTTTAGTGTTTATAAAATGAAAAATAAATTATTTATTTATGTCTGTATACTTATATATTCCAAATCTAATTGGATATGCAAGAATTGTCTGTGCTCTTGTCTTTTGTTATACAGGAAGTTTCAACCCTATAATATCTGCTGTTGCTTATTCAGTGAGTTAATTAGGAGATCTTTTTGATGGAATGGCTGCAAGAAAATTTAATCAATGTAGTGTTTTTGGAAGTGTACTAGATATGGTATTTTATATGATTAATATATAATTAGGTCACTGATCGATTCTCTAATGCTTGTATTTTAGCAGTACTATATAAATTATACCCAACTATTGGATTTTTATTTTTATGGGCATTGGCTTTGGATTTATGTAGTCATTGGTATCAAATGTACTCTACCTTATATTGCAATGAAAAACATCATAAAACAGCAGTTTCTAAATATAAAATCCTGGAAATTTATTATAAAGTTCCCTATATGCTTTTTATAATGGTCCTTTTAAGTGAGGTAATTAAAATACTTAATAAATATAGACAGCAATGGTTACTTTATATTTGAATGTATTTACAGATTGGTTCGTCATTTAAATACTCATGTATATTTCTGTTCCGTTCTTGTGTTTAAAACACGTAAATATTTTAAGATTATAAAATAGTATATCAATTTTATTTAGTTGATGAGCGCTTCAGATAAAATCATAGAAAAAGAATCAAATAAATTATGATTATATAATAAAATAGATTGTTCATTCAAATAATATTTACACTTATTTTCTATAAATTAAATATTATCTTAACTAATCTAATTTCTCGAAGTTAGAATTAGTACCATTAAATAAAATAAGATTATCATTATCAATACTATTCATTCATTCAAATATTCATCCTTATTTGGATTTTTTTGACATTATTTGATCAGAATAATAAAATTTTAATTAAAAGACCTTTAGTTTGTTAGAATTTATCTTATAGTCTATCTAAATTAGATCTGAAACAAAATCTATTTTATTCCTTATAATCTAATTGGTTCTACTTCTTTATCAAACGATGAATTTAATTATTTAATAATGAAAACTTAAACATCTAAAAATCCCAATAGACAAATGTTTATTATCAGAAATGATTCAGCAGCTTTATCAAGAAAACATTAATAATTCTAATCATCTCCTTAACCTCCTTTATAATTTATTATTCGGGGCTAATCACTTGTGCCATCAATATTCAAGTCCTCAAATAAACCAACCCCGAAAGAGATTAAACTAAAGTAAACCCTTAAATGTGTATATATTATATCTCTAATCGACTTAGATCAAATCTAAATTGCAATCTTTAAAAAATGAATAGTCTGAAATTAAGAAATATGTCAAACTTCAATCATAAACTATGAAATCCGATATATAAAAAATCAAATCTGCTCAAGAATCTAATATTAATGCAATTCATGTATATTTTTAGGAACAAAACAAGTATCCAATATTTTTCTATTTTTTAGATTCCTTTAACATGACATCTCAAGACTTTAATAACAAGTTTAATTAGTAAACTATTAAGTTTAATTTTTGTAATGAAATAATATTACTATATGTTATCTAATTCAAATCTTAATTTGTTTATTATTATTCATAAATTTGGAAATATTCATTATTTTATTTTAATTTACTTTTGATCAGTTTATATTTGTTATTAATATTTCTTTAATAGTCTTTTAATTAAATACCTTATATCAAACAATTAGAAGATAAGAACTTCTATTAAGTTTAAGTTTAAATCAACTTAAATGAAAGCAGAATTGATAAAAAGTTGAATCCCCAAAAATTTATGTAATCAAAGTTTCAACTGAATTCAATTTTTTTGTCAATCTTTTAATGTTATAATTATCAAATTAATTAATAAATATTTAAATGTATGTATACTTAAAAAATATATAAAAAAGTCTAAAATCATTATTTAAAATGACAAGCTTAAAGTATTCAACATATAAAATATTTGAAATAAGATGTTCATTCAAATATCATTTTTTTGTGTCATCTTGTTTTTTTTAATAAATTTAGATGATGGATTTTAATTATAAATTAATTCTACTAAAATTTTATATCATCAGACATGATTTATATTTTCATATATGGATTGATTGTAATCTCTTAATTATAAGAAGTTTAGCGTTATATTTATAAAACATATATTAATAATTATTTTTATTAATTCCTATATTAGAATATTAAAAAACCGTGTACATAAAAGATTTGTGAAATAACAAGCTTTAGACATAATTATACATATGCAAATAAATAATAATAATTCTTAATATAATTATAAAATATCTACTTAAGTTATTAAAATAAAAATAAAATTTTTTCAATCTATGAATTAATCTGATGGAGAAGATAATTTTCATTATAATTATGAACATGACCTATATTCTAACAACTCAATTGACTATTTTGGGCATTATAAAACGGAAATTCCTCATGAGCAAGCTTAGCTAACCATTTAAAGATTTTAAACTTTGATGCATAGCGAAGCGAATACTAAAAATATTCCAAAAACATTTGGAAATAATTTTAAAAAATTTATGGATGGAGTAGTCAATCAAAAATAGGAATTCTTTAGAAAACATAATCTACCTGAATAAATTCATCAATTTTTGAATAAGAAAAATAAGGGCTAACAATCAAGTTATATACTTAAAGATTTTTAAAATTTATTTAGTAATGATATTAGTAGTAAATGGTTCTAATTTTACATTGAAAATTGCGCTTTCTTAGATTTAATTCATTCAAATAGAATCGAAAATGTTGAAGAATACATTCTCTTCATTGAATAATATTTAGCAGGATCTCGTGATCCTGATCATTTTATATCAAATAGATAAATAAAAAATAAAAAAGAAAATGCTAAAATGTAAAAAATTGAGAAAAAATTATCACAAATGGGATAAGATTATGATTCTAATCTTCAATTCTTAGAATATAATGATGTATCATATTCAGTAAAGAGTATTGAAGATAGTGAAATTCCGAGACTATATGGTAATATTAAGAAATGAGTTTTATTTTCACATTTGGAAAATATTAATTCAATTCTATTTTTCTCTAAAAAACAAGTTTTCCATAACTTGATGGAGTTTTTCAGGAGATGGTCTACTTTTGTAATCTTTTTTCAAACAATCAGCAATTATATTTAAAAATTCTTATGGATAATCTGTATGAGACAATTTTTCTTTGATTTTTTAAAGAGAATAATATTCTTCATATTCTTCATCTTCAAGTTCTCTTCCTCCTTAATTGCAACCAGGAAATTAACCCTTATTTGCAATTTAATAACAAATCACACCATATTACCAAATATCATATTTTTGAGTCTCAATTTATTCTGGTGGATCATATCTTTCAGTATTTTCTGAATTAAAAGTTGTCATTAATTTTAAGTTTAACTTGTATATATTGAAATTCTGTTAATATTCTTATATCAATTAGGATTATTATTTCTATTAGGGTTATTATGTCTTTTAGTTTAATTATGTTTCTTATTCTTCAAAATCTTAAATAAATTTAGATCTATCAAAATCAGCTATAATAATTTATATGTCTTCAAAGTCTTTTTCATTCCATTAACAATCATTGTTATCATTTTATTCTATTAGAAATAAATTTTGAGGTTTTAAATCCCTATGAATCAGATTTGATAATTATAATTCAAAGAGAGCAGTTGCGAAACTGTTACATAAGTGATATACCTACAATTTGGAAAACTTGGGGCTTTCCTAATCCCAAAGTTAAAATATGCTTTCAAGAGTATATTTGTAAACCTTCATGAATAGAAAAGCTTTATCTTGTATTTTAAAATAGCAGATACAAGGAACTAGTTATTTATATTCATTATTTTTTTCATTAATTTCTATTTCTCTATCAATATTTGTAATTAAACGCTCATAATATTTATTATTCTTATGAAAACTTTTTTATTTAAAAACCATCTCTTAAGTTGTATTAAGAAGAATTTTTTGCATATTAATAGGAGTGATAAACTTTTTTACTAAACAGTATGGACTAAATTTGAGTATTTCAGCATCATTTATATAAAACAACTATTTCATTTCCTATTCAAATATTCCTTAAATTTCTAAATCTTATTAATTATTAGAAATATTTGCTAGCTAAGAAAATAGATGATTCAACAATTTTTGAAATCGATCATCTTCATTTATATTTAACATTTCACTTAGATTTAATTTTTCAAAATTTTTTAGGACTAAAATTATGTTAAGTTCATATACTAAAAGCTTTAAATTTTTCATATCTTGAGTTTTTATTTTCATCCTATACATAGTCAATAATTAAAAATTAAACTATTCCTTCAATTAAATATATTTAACTCAGGTTCTAGATTTGCCACTCCAATTCTCTATTTTCAAATTCAATATAAGCTATCATCGATATATATTGATATACCTAATAATATTTATATTAATATCCTAGCCAAACATCCTTAACTTTCTTATTCTATCAATTTTTATTTCGACAATTAAAATTTGAGAATGTCTTCAAAAACCAAATATCTCTACTTTTTATGTATAATAATTTCGTAAGGTTGTTGTATCCCTATATATTTTATTCTTCTCAATTTTTTCTTTTTAGCAGAATTTAATTTGATTTGATTGAAATCAAAAATAATATAATCATCATTTTTCCCTTTTTTTTTTGCTTTTTCAATTTTTAATTACTTTTAAAACTATTAGCCATAGTTATATTCTTTAATTTCATATTGTGAGCTAAGTTCTGAGGTTGAAATCATTAATAATATATTTTAAAAAAAACTTATATTTATATAAATTTTTTCTAGATTTTCATTTATATAAACAAAATTAGAGAAATAGAATTAACAAAGTAATTATTCTTTGTAGAGAAGGATAAAGATTTCGCTTGAAAAAAGTACAAATTAATTCATTCTCAGTATCATAATTTCTGTTATTTATAATAGTATACATCTAAGATTCCTAAATTATCTTAATTAATTTGGCTTAACCACTACTAATTTAAGTTTTTAATATTCATTAAGGTTCTTAATCGGATCTAGTGGAATAACTTAAAGATACTGATACATTTTTACACTTTCCCTTTTATTTAAATTTTTCAACTTTTTACATATTTAAATATCTTATTAAATTATTATAATCTAGCTATTAGCAAACATAAAATTAAAACAGAAATTTTTAAATTGATTAATTTTAATGATATTTAAATAATTTTATAATCTGATACAGATAGTTTAAATTACATAAAGATAGGAAATTATGTTTTATTCATTATTTAATGATAAGTTTTAAGTTAATCTTCTTAATTCTACAGTTTTTCTTTTCTTTATATAAAATAGAGAAAATAATTTTGAGTAATTAAAACAATATTAGATTGTTTTACTGTTCTACAGAAAAAGAATACATTCTTTTTTTTTGGTTGTAAATAGTGATAAAAGATAAGAAGAATATCTTTAATATATTATTTAATTAGTGATAAAATATTTAATTAGAATACATACTTTGTAGTAAGTTTTAATCTTAGAGAGGAGCATATAATTTAATCATAAAGGTTCTTCTTTCATTTATTCTATTAATTATTAGAAAAAAAAGAAATTTCTAAATATTAAATTTAGTCTCAATAATTTGTTTCAAGTTGAAAATCAATAAGGATATGATTGAAAATTTAATTTACAATTTGGAAAAAAATCTTAGGGAATACTAGTATTTTATAAAGAATTACCGAATAAGCATCAATTTGATAATAATTTTGATAATTTTGTTATTACTTTATATCAAATCCTCTTTTAGGCAACGAATTTTTTGATAATATATACATCATTTTCTTTAAGTATAGCTTCGACTTGCAATAAAGATTCATTAGATTCGCCTAATTTACTATAAAAATTAATATTACTATCTTCATATTGCAAACTGAAGCAAACTATTGATGGATTGATACCTATTTTTGGACCATGACCAGTCGCTATATAAGCTAAATATTCTGAATGGCAAATAAAATATCAGCAGCATTTTCTTTTGTAACAATAATTGTTGCCTCACATCTAAAATAGATAAACATATTAAAGATACTCTTTAACAATAGCAACTTAAGGTTTAGATGGAGGAGCTAGAGAAGGTTCTGATTATGGAATTTCCTTTTATCTGGTAGGTATCAATTCTTCTTTTTCTGGCCAGGTTAATTCCACTTAGGATAAATCATATGGAATATATTTTCTTATGACTTTTCTTGTGCCTCAGCATCATTAAATAACGAAGTCCTAAGGATATCTAACGGTCTTGGATAATGTGCGGATAGATCTTAATATTTTTGTAGTCTTGTCCAATTAAAAATTAAATAGCAATCTTTTTACTAAAAGTCTTAAATATTTAATTTAGATAATTTTATTTTATTGAAGGTATTCAAATGAGAAAAATCATAAATAGGATAAACTTTTATTAATAAGTAGCTGTAATAAAATAAAATAAAATTAAAAGATATAAGACAAATTACTCCATTTATCTAAAATTTAAGAAGTTGAAATTGATTAATATGAATTTTTAAATATTAGAATCTAAACATAATGATAATAACGCAATAAAACCATCTGCAGACATACATTTAATTCCACCTTTAGTTACTAATATTCCAAAACAATATCGCCATTATCTAATAAACTTGCCAAATGAGATTCTTCAGCATCAGTGAAACTTGAATATATTGTTTATCTTTGGAAGTATAAACCAAAACCATATTCAGTTCTGATAGGGATTGATTTTGTATTTCCAGGCTCAACTTACGTTGCTTCCAATTAAAATGTATCAGGTGCAAAAGGACGAAAGCATGTGGGATCTTTGTAAATGAACATTCCTCTACTTCCTCTTCAGTGAAACCAAAAAAAATGGTTAAGATGGTGGAACAGATGTTTCTTCATAAGAAAATTCTTCAGGATAATTGAATTGTATTGGATCTTGTTCTTCTGGTTCTTGTTCTGGAATAGTCCATTCCTCTGTTCCATCTTCTGTTGTTGTAACCTCATAAGGTGATTTTTTAGCGTTTGGATTAACAGGAAGCTCGTCTGTTGGACCCTCCTCAAATTAAGGAACATTTGGTTCATCTAAAGTTCGATTTTCATCCATCTGGAGTCGGTGTATCTTCAGGCTTAATTTCTGGTACTGCCTCGTCTGGGCATTTAGATTAGCATGCTTATTAACATCCGGATTAAATAATCTTCAAATTCTCCATCTTACTCTTAACTTTGATGAGTGTTACTGGTGATCTTTAACATTGTAAATGAAGTTTATTCATTTATTTAATAAGATAATCACACAATTTCATTAAAGTGCATGTATATTCATCTCTTTCAAGTTTATCTTGATTATTTAAATATTTTATTACCATGAGATCGCAATCCTTGAATTTTATTTAAAAATGAATTTCATAATGTTTTATTTACATATTTATTATTTTAATTATTATAAATTTTAAGCCTACCAGAATATAAAAATATTCATCCTATTCAAATTCTTCGTATAATTCAGAAAGCGCTGGTGAAACTATGAGATCTAAGTCTTTATCTTATCGACTAACTATTAATATTTATTATGTTTAACTAAATGTTTCATCTCAGCTAATGTTTCAACATAAGAAGGAATACGATCTTTATTCTCCAAAAAATTCTACCATTAATTCAAGGCTTAGTTTAACTCATCGAAATGCTATCTAGATGTTTGACAGTTTAGTTTTGAAATGTCCAAAACATCTACTTCTGCTAGTGTATGAGACATCAATGATGCCTCAAAATTTAATAATGATGCGCACGTCAGAAGCATAAATAGAGCATAAATTCTCATTGTTAATAAATTTAATAGGTAATTAAAACTCATTCTTATGTTTTATTATCAAGATTTAACATAAGGAAGAAAGATCTTATATCTTATTTGAAATTATTATTACTTAAATTTATTTCCAATAAATAAAAAAATTAATTTTTATAATTAGTCTACTAAGTTCTTAGCTTTTCAAAATAGAAGGCTTCATTCAATAATCATTTGTAATAATAATCTTTTTGTAGAAAAGTAAAGAATTAAAATTCAATCAATTAAACATAAAATCTTATAAAGTTGCAAATTCTAATATCGGTATCTTTATAGAATTTTATGATATTACAGAAATATTTTAGGAATCTATAATTATTATCGTTTACACTTTGTATTAAATACTAAACTTAATCAATTTAATAAATGGTAGTTTTATTTTTTATTAATTTAATTGAATTTCCAATTTATTGTTGAATTTTTTATTATTGTTTTAATCTAAAATTAAAATGCCCACTTTATTCTCATTAAAATGAATTTCAATAATTTCATTCACATTTTTAATTTTTATTTAATGCTCTGATATTTACAATATAATAAAATTTAAATTGGAGCAATTCTATTAAGACACTTTCCAGCAATATTTAAAGTTTTTAATTTATTATTGATAAAATTGGATTAAGCTTAATTATGAGAAACAGATTATCATATATTGAAAATATTTTTAAAACTTTTATAATGATTTTTAAATCAAATTTGCTCTAATTTTTTTTGACTAATTTTTGCATTTCATATCCGAAAATTTTCGATTACTCTTAAGATTTTTGTGAAATAGGTAAAATGGAAATTCTAATTTATTGGTATGTTTTTTAGTCTTACTAACTATTCTAATCATATAAATAAAACAAATTGCGAACAAATTGTAAAGTTTAAATTAACTTTAAGGTTTTAAATTATAAATATTAATAGGTTCTCTCTGGAATATATTTTAAGTATAATGAAACCTTTTTAGTATACTATGGTAGAAAATTAAATCCATTTAATTCATTCACATTTACTATCTTTATTAAAATCTATATAACTTAAATAACAATAAAAATAGTAAACAAAAAATCTAACATCTTGAAAATAAAAAATAATTGTTGTAATATTTTTTGTTAATTAGGCCAATATATGCATAAAGAGACTTATTAGAATTTTTTATTATATTTTTATCAAAAAAAATTATAAAATTTGTTGTTCTATATAAATGTAACTAGGAAGAGTTGTAAAATATTTTGAATATCCGAATCTGGAATTTAAATAGTTTCAATTTTAGTACCTTAAATTTGATTTAATATTAATCATAAGACTAGTATTTGATCTTGGAATATTGATTGTAAATTGAGGTGTTATTTCTTAAGAACAAAAGATTCGAATCCCACTTCTGAGTTATCTTCTACTAATAGGAATTTGGTAAATAGAATACAAGAGTTTAATAATTTTTGTAACAATACAAACATAATTTAAAATTTTGTAATATCTGTAAATATAAAATAAATTTATTATTCAAATGGCCGAGCATGAACATGAATTCGAGGGTCATGAAGAGGAATTAGAAGCCCCAAAAGATTCATTATGGAGAGACGAGCATGAGATGGAGAAATCTGCAAATATTGTTTATTTTCTCACCTTGGGAATAGTCTCAGGATTAATATTAAGGGAAATTAATAAGAAGACAAAGTAAAGAGAGTGATATCAATTTAGATTTCCATATTCCCCTATGATTTTATCATTAGGAATTTTATTAGGATTACTTTAAAAAAGTTTAGGATACGTTGGTGAAAGTGCAAGTATCCTATCAAAAATGCATCCTCACTTGATAGTATTTGTGTTTGTTCCTGTTTTATTATTTGAATCAGCATTTAATTGTGATTGGTACACATTCAAATATCAGATGGTCAATATATTATTATTAGCTGGGCCTGGCTGTGGTTGGGTATTTAATGTTCTAAATTTAGGGTGCAATTCTTTTAGGAGCTATATTTAAAATGGTTTTGCAATATGATGATAATGATATGACTTGGTATTAAGCATTTACTCTTGGTTCTGTTTTATCAGCTACAGATCCGGTGGCAGTAGTTGCTTTACTGAAGGAATTAGGTGCAAGTTTGGCATTTAACCATTTAATAGAAGGGTATTAAAAGCTTATATAAAATTAGTGAAGCCTTATTAAATGATGGTGTAGCAATGGTGTTTTTTATATTTTTTAACAAATTTTCAAAAGCAGCAAGCGGAAAAGGAGAAGCAGTTACTGCAAGTTAAGTTGTTTTGAATTTTGTCAGAAATTCATTAGTAGGACCAGGTTTAGGATTAGTATTAGGAATATTAGCTGCTTTATGGACAAAGAGAATTTTAGGGGATGATATAGAAGTAACTTGGTTAACATTTGTTTTCACATATTTAACATTTTATTGGGCAGAGTTTTGCTTTTTTAAAACAAGCGGATTACTTGCAGTTGTAGGTTTAGGTCTATTTTGGAGTGCCTTTGGAAAGACTAGAATAAGATCATCAGTTGAACATTCTGTGCATACTGTATGGGGTTTTGTATAATATTCTTGTGATACTTTAATATTTTTATTAGTGGGAATTATTGTAGGTACTCAAGTAATTGAAGAAACATTCATTCATAAATCAGATTACATTAGAATGATTGTGTTCTACTTTTTTATGATTTTGGCTAGATTTATTATGATTTTGACATTCTGGCCGTTCTTAAGATGTTTTGGATATCCTATATCTAAGTCTGAATTCATAGTTCTTGTATATGGTGGTTTAAGGGGAGCTTTAGGTTTAACATTGTCCTTAATGGTTGGATGTGATGAAGAACTACCAGCAAGATTTAGACATTTATCAGTCTTCTATGGAGCAGGAATGGCTGCTATAACTAATTTAGTTAATGGTACTACTTGCAAAGCCTTGGTGCAATATTTAGAAATGATAGAAAATCCTGTAGTTAAGAAAAAGGTGTACAAAAAATACTTGGAAGAATTAATAGTTAATTCATAAGATAAAATGAGAGAGCTAGAATCAGATTAATTTTATAGTATGGCTGATTGGAATTAAGTGAATTAATTAATAGGATAACCTAAATTTATTGAAAAAATAGAAAAATTAGAAACTGAGATAAAATATATGTTGGGCAGTAATAAAGTAGCCTTAAATTAATCAAACTTATATGAAGGATTAACAGATTAGGAAATTTTTGGAGAAGTTAGATACAGAATCTATCGTATATTAAAAGGTTTGTATTATGACAAATTTGAATATGGATTGTGTGAGGAAGACACTGTAAGATTGTTAGTGGAATCAAGTGATATAGGATTAGATCACACAAAAGGAATTTTAAATATTTGGGATTAATTATATAAGAATTTTTTAAATTTTAGCAGTGTGAACTTTTTCTTTAAAGTAAAGGAAATGCCATTAATAGGACCTTTTGCTAGAGATTATATGATTAAACATTTAGGTTTTGTTTACGATGTTACTACAACATTTTTATCTTGTGCAAATGAAGCATTTCATTTAACTGGAAGTTTCCCTATGAGTAAAGATGCCGTTAGAGTTGTTATGGAAGAACTTAATAAGGAAATTGAGAAGACAGAAGCTTATTTGGGTATTTTGAATGATACTTTTCCTGAAATTGTTAGAGCAATTTAAACAAAAAGAGCATCTCATTCTATTTTAACACATTAAAGACACTATCTTGATGATACATAATAAAATGGATTGGTGGATGAAAAAGAATATTAATTACTTAAAAAAGAAATTAACACTAGATTAGTTGATTTGGAAAACCATTAATTTGATATGACTTTACCATCATTCCATGTTTTAGCAATGGAATTTCCTATATTTTCAGGTCTAGTATCGACAGATTTAGATAACATAATTAAAAGTTCTTATGAAAAGAAATTTGGACCAGATGAAATTATATATGAACAAGGAATGACTTGTTAGAATATCTATATAGTAAGTAAGGGAAATGTTGTGGATGAGTTTCCAGGAGGTTCAATCAAAAAAGGTTTAGGATCTTTAATAACTTATACCAATCTTATAGGAGATGGTACGTGCATGAGCACAGCAAAAACTACAGCCGACTCTTTACTTTATTCATTAAATCTCAAAATCCTCAAGGATTTGATGAGTAAAAACCCAGATTTCGAATTCAAGATTTATATTAATTCAGTGGGTAATAATCAATATCATATTTAGAATATTTAAGAAGAATGTTTGAGAATCAAGCTGGACCTTTAGCAAATTTAGAAATTAAAAGATTATTAGATTTCTTTAGAAATAAAAGTAAATTGAAGAAATTTACTGCAAATTAAAAATGTGATTTTATTTTTGGCGGATACCTGTTCAGAGGTGAATTGAAGGACATTAATAATAAAGTTTATTCTCAATACTCGTAATATATATACCTTATAATATAGGTATATACCTCCTCAAGATACTGAGTGTTTAGTAACCAAAGATTGTTAATGTTTAATATTTGAAGATTCAGTAGAGTCTTTCAATAATCAAATGTTGAAATAACTTGATTTAGATCCTCATAAAGATCAATAAATTTAAGAAAGATATTCATAGATTAAACGTACTTCTATGATGGATAAAAGTAAACATCATTGAAATAATATCATTTATATATATATCCTAAAATGGTTTCAAATAATGAAAACTGATTTTATTTGCTAACATTCCCTATTGATAAAGGTTCTGACCAATTCCATTTTTAGCTTCCTGCTATTCCCTTATATGTATATTCAACATATCCCCAATAATGAGATGAATTTCTTTAGATAAATTAACTAAATACTTCTTGCTTGAAACCTTGAAAAATCCATCTAATTTATCAAGACATTTTGCAGGTATAAATAAACCACTATCAACTATTTCTGCTTATAATTGTTCTTTAATATTAGATATAAATTTATTTGGCACTTTCTTCAAAATAAATTAATTTATATCTCCTAATTCTCCTGCATAAGCTAATGTAATTATTAGACCACTAAAATTTCATTAACTAATTATACTTTTATATAGTTTCATAATTTAAAGATTTTTAATAATTATCACCTTGTTAAATATTCTTTCTAGTTTCTTCATTAAACTTTTAATATTCATCTATTTTTTATATGTACAATGCTCTTTTCTTATTTTGCAAATCATTCCAAGGATTAAACCAATCTCTTTTCCAAATTAATGGAAGTATTTGTGGTCCAACCATCCAAAATAATAATTATTTTAATGTTTAAACTTTAAATGAGAAAGGAAGACGTAACTAAGAATTAATTTTTCTTAAAGTAAAAATGATGGACATTTAATTATTTTCTGTTACAGTGCTTTGCCAATCAAATTTTAAATGAGAAAATTAAGCTTTGAAATCACTTGCTAATAATAATAAAGATTTATTTCCTGTTCTAAAATAGCATAATTTAAAAGTTGATCCATAGTTTTATTCTTTTACAACCTAATATTATATTTAAATATTCTGTTTCTTAAGATTAAATTATCCCTAAAATGTTAGTCTTTCCGAAAGTTATTTGTCAAAACTTAATTATTATTCCTATTAATTTAAAGTTATTTAAACTGATGATTAATCTTAACCAATTGCTGCAACAATGGAGGGTTAAATACCATCTTCTCCATTTGCTAGATTAAAGTGAATTTCTCCTAAAGAAAATTTTTTCTTTAATGTTATTTGATCTATTTAAAAATCTGGTATTTGTTGTTGAATTTCTATACCACAACCATGAATTAATGGTAAATTTAAACTTAAAGCTGTTATTAAATAATTCGAACTTACTTCTACCATACTAGACTTATAGTCTACAATATTTATTTCAGATTTCAAAGCAAATTCTAATTATTTCCAGCGAGGTAATTATAAAATATATTATATATATGCAGGTTTTTAATTTTAATTTGTGGTACAAATATAGGTATCTTAAAATGAAGCTTCACATAAAAATGACTTCAAAGTTGAATAAGAGTTTAATTCATCCTCTTCTTATGTTATCTACAGTAATTAAACTCTAATTTCCTCAACAACATCTTTGCCTTAATAGAATTGCCATTCAATCAGCTCAAAATGATTTTTATTTTCAATGACGATTTTAACCCCAGCATATCCAAAATTATCATAAACTAGCTTATTAAACTCATTCCCTATGATTTTGTATGCTTAATCAATTTTTTCGAAAGTTTCAACACTTAAATTATAATTCTCTTAACTTTATTTATCAGGATGAAAAACCTTTGATAATTCTCTATATTGTTCTTTGATTTAAGCAAGAGTAGCATCTTCTGGTAAACCAAGTTACTAATAAGGATTATACATTAAAATAATTACAAAAATAAAATGTTAAAACTAAAACCCTCAGAATCAGCTCCAAATTCGATTAAAATGCCACATTTAAAAGCAAAGGATTTGGAAAAAAAAAGTATAAGAAATTTATATATATTTATAATAGATGAGAATGAAAAGGTGATTCAATAGTAAATAGTTATTGAACCAGAAATAGTTAGATTTGCAGGATTTGAAGTTGGTAAACTTAATTTACTTAAAATTCGTGTTATTAATAAGTATCTTCAACCATAACGTATATTGGTTATACCTCCTAAAACTAATTTCTTCAATGTCAAATATGACAAAAAAGGAGCAATAGCTTCTGGAATGTTTGAAGAAATTTATATTTCTTTTAAACCTTTTGAATATAAGTAGTATTAAGATTCTATGAGAATCAACACATAATTTGATTAAATAGTGATTCCGATTCATGCTTTCCCTTCAATCAATCGAGATTATTTAAGAGATCTATTTCCTCGATATTTGGATTTTGGAACTCTTGAAATAGGAGAATAGTTTTCTTAAGTAATTATTTATTGTAAGATAGAGATTTCCAATATAAAATAAGGTGCCACTTAATTTTGATTTTGAATTCATTGTAATTAAGGATAACATGGATTTTAAAATAACTCCTTTGAGAGGAAGTATTCCTGATAAAGGAGTAACTGAAATAGAAATACTTTATAGACCTTCAATAAATGTAACTGTTTATATGGAAGTGGAATTGATTGTAGGTTCAGTTGACTTTGAACCATTGCCAATAAAATTGATGGGAACTGGTCGATCATCAAATGATAAAAATTTAAATAGAATTAGAAGACCAGCATCTGTAAGAAAGTTACATTCTATTATTCAATAACCCAAATAAAATTAAAAAGTAATTCCAAAAGAATTACAGTCTTCTTAAGATAATATTGATGAATATTCTATACCTGAATAATCACCTTAAGTAATATATGAAGCAACTGGAGGGAATGATTAAGTTGAATAATTTTATCCAATAATAAAACCAACTACAAAGCGTATTAGACCATAAATAATTGAAAAAGAAGTGATGGAAATAAAATAAGGAGTATCACTTTAGGGTAGACAAGTGAAAGAAAAGTAATACCTAGATCATTTTAATTAAATAGCAAATTTAGATAAAGAAAAAGAAAATAAACTTAAATAATTTATAGGTGATTCCCCTATTTAAAAAGAAACTATTTAAGAAATCATAAGTTAAAGAGATCAGTTTAATTAGTAAATGCTAAATTAAATTTATTAAACTGGAATTACGAGATATTAACTTTAACTTAATATTGATAATGCAGTGGCTGATTAGATTCTACCAAAATATGAATGTTAATGGGATTTTGAAAAAAATGATGTTATAAAAATTAAGAAAATAGTAAGTCATTTATTTTCTATTAGTTTTGAAACTTAAAAAATTCATCTATGCTGTAACAAGAGTTATCTATAGAATTAGATTTGATAATAGAATGTCAAAAATAAGAGCATTCTTAAAAGGAGCAACAAAAAGATCAGAAGTAGAAAAATTAGTAAATCAAGATTGGTAAAAAGCAGAATATGCAGGTGTTGGCAAAAAGGATTTCGTAATTATTAATATAAAAAACATAAGATTGCCTTCTCTTTTGAGTTTGAAGAAAATTGTATAGGAAAATTTGCACTTCCAGTCCAATATTAAGAAACAAATACTTATTCATTTAAATTCGACATTAATCCAAGAACAGGTTTTGATGATTGGGCACCTATTGAATAAATTCCACAATCTGATTAAGAAGTGATGTAATATAAAAATTGGGATTACCCTCAACTTGTTTACCATCCGCCACTTTTATAATAAGTGGTTTTCAGAGATGGAGCTGAGGAAGAAAAAGCCCTCAAAGGGAAAATGGGTCCAATTTAGAATATTTTGTCTATTAGCTAAAAACTTGAAGAAACAATCAGAATTGTAATGTAAAAACCTCCAGAATATGAAGGAGTACAATTATTATTGCCTCATAAAACTCTCCAATGTTATTTGCAATAAGATACATGTAATACCATAGAATCTTCATTTCTATTGAATTATAGAACTATTACTAACATAGGATCAGATCTAGATACTGATTCTTAAAGGAATAATTAAATTCTCAAATAGGAAATCAGCAATAGACAACCAGGATATCATAATTTAAATTTATTGTATGAACTAAAATTAGATTAATTTTATTATTAAGAAAGAAATATGCAATTAGCTTATGATTTTGGATTTGAAGACCAAATTGAATAGTATTGCGCTTCATTAATGCATGACAAAGAAAAAGATGACTACATAACAGATGACAGTGATGAAGAAAGACCACCTCAACCTGTTGTAGTTGATTATAATGAATGGCTAGCTAAATTAGAACAAGAAGACAAGGCACTTTAGCCTTTTAAATAAGGTGAGATTATTGATTAATAAGAATTACTAAAGACAAAAATAGACACTAATTTAATGTATAAAATTATTATTATCAAGGTTCGAAAAAAATAAATGGATTTCTACTGTCCCATCTAAGACAAATGATTACAACAAATTTATAGTCAAAAACGAGAATAAAATTATTATCTTATGAAATAACAAATTATATTCTAAAAAAAATACATTTATTCAAAATCTACCTAGTTAATAATTATGTTTATTAATTTAAATTTCTATTTCTCTATCTTTTGAGTGAATGTTCTGCTCTCATGATAAAATAATTTTCAAATTTCAATCAATACAGATAATATTATTTAATTTACAAATAAAATATTATTGATAGATAATTATATTTAATATCAGAAAGGATTTTGGAATAGAATTATGTATAGAGTGCTATAAATAATTCATATTTTTACATTTATATGGCATTTTTGTTCTTTTTTCCACATCAAAGAGATTCAGAAATTTCAATTGTAAAAAATCCCAAAAATAGAAATTGCAATTAGTTCTTGTCGGAAAAATTTTTAAATAATTTAATTTAAGTAAATTTGTCCACAGGAAAATACATATAAATTATTAGGTCTTAGAATTAAATAATTTATCAGATTTAAATTTATTGAAAGCAGAAGTAACATTTCAAGTCATTTTAAAAAAAATTATTGTTTTAATCAGTATTTAAATTAATTATTTACTTAAATGGGGTCTTGTTAAATTTGTAATGGAATATAGATCAAAGAGATAAAAGAATAATAAAAACCAGAAATATTAAAAAAAGAACCAACATTTAGATAAGTAGCATTGATTCAAGCAAGGTTTAGAGGGATATTAACAAGAAAGAGAATTCTAATTCACAAATAAAAAGAAAATAACAACTAAATATAATAAAATTCTTTGAATGAAGACTAAATTTGTTATGAATTGGCTTAGCAAACTATAACAGAAAGATCAACCGTTGCTTAATAATAAGAAGAGCATGTCGCTATTTCAACATCACCAAAGATAAGGAAAAGTCTTTATAGGAAAAATGGATCAATGAATGGATTTGGTAGATTGGTATTAGATGATGGGTATTAGAATAAAATAATCTTAGTTGCTTTTTGGAAGGCATGGTATAGAATTATATATAAATAAGTGGTTGAATGGATATTTGAATGGAGAAGGACTATACAGTGAGCCTGATGGTACATATTACAAAGGAGAGTGGAAAAATAGTTAAATTAATGGTTATGGAATCTATTACAATTCAATTAAAAATATCAGATTTGAAGGTAAATTCTTATATTTACAAAAATAGGATATTGGTTAAATAATTTATAAAATGGAGATGGGACAGAGACTTATTCAGATAAATCGATTTATAGAGGAACATTCAAAAAGGGATTAAAAGATGGGTTTGGAAAATTTATATTTAATGATGGGTCTTATTATGAGGGACAGTTTTAATAAGATAAGTTTAATGGATAAGGAAAGTTTGTAATTGAATATATAAATAAAAAGGTTTGGGATTACGGTTAAAAAGTATATAATGGAGAATGGTATAATGGTAAAAAACATGGTTTTGGATAGTTAGAAGTGAGAGGAAAATACACTTATGAAGGTCAATATAAAGATGGTCTTAAAAATGGAAATGGAATATTAATTTGGGATGACGGTAGAAAATATGATGGTGAATGGAAAGGAGGATAATAACATGGATAAGGGAAATTTTATAATTAAAAAGGGATAAGTATTAATGGTACATGGAAATTAGGATAAATCTAATATCAATGATTTCTTTCTTCAATTTTTTATGTTTTTTTATTAATTTTATAAATCATTTATATGCGAAATTATTTCTATCTTAACGAATTAGGTAGGAGCAATTAGTTGAATGTGAAAAGAAGTTAAATATTTTCAATATAAACAGAATATAATTAGTTGTATTTGATGGCTTAATTTTAATTAAAATTAATGTTAAAAATCTTTTATCGAAGTTAGTGTTAAGCTATAAGAGTTTATAAAATTTATCTAAATTAGAAATAGAAATTATATATATATGTTCAATTTTGAGTAGGATTTTTATAAATTTGTTAAAAGTCAATTAGATAAAAAAAGGGGAATCAAACAACTTGCATTAGAGGAGTCAGACTACGAAGAAGAATTAATTAAAAGTATAGAATTATCATTTTATAAAGGAAATAGGTTGTAAAGTGAGAACATCCAAAAAGTTTTATAAAATGAAAGAAAAAAGATGAAAATCAGTAAGATTACAAAAGAATAACATTTTGAAAATAAAATGAGAGATTTTGCCTAAATGGATACATTTATTGATGTTAAATAGTTTCTAAAAAATCTGAATGATTAATAGATAAAGAAAAATAATAAAAAACTATTTCATTCAATCAAAAGATCATAATCAGATAGTGATAATGAAGAGGTTTATGATTATGCAGAGATTGTATCAAAAACGAAGAAATTTATTGAGAACTCGTAGCATTTTAGAACTAAACCTAATATAGAGGGTTATTTATAAGTGGATAATGAGATAAGCTATAGATCAAAAGCTGTAGAAGAAGGTAGATCAACAAATGAGAAGTTTTATACAGGGATTGATAAGCTTATCACTGATATTAATCATAAGAATGTTTTATCTGAAATGGATAGGAAATATGAGAGAGAGAGAAAGAGAAATAGAGACTCTATGAAATCAGATAAGTTGGCATATTCACCAATTCCATTAAATTTTGAAAAAGATGAAATTGCAATTAAAGCTGGAAAAAAATTTAAAGAATAATCATAAAAGGTTTTACAACTTTTAGAAAGAACAACTAAAATGCTTTATAAGAATAAGTTGCCATAACCTCCAAATTAAAAAATCTTAAAATAATAATAATAATAATTGAAAGAACTTCAATAATAAAATCCTAATTCTTTTGAAATTAGAAGCTAAAAACAAATACTTGTAAAAAGTAGAAGTGAGAGCAATGATTTAAAGTTTCCTTTAGTAAATGGAAAAGTTAACAATCCTCTTGTAAGAAGAATTGCTCCATTATATCAATTGAACCATGCTACTCTTCCTGAAATAAAACCTGGTTCTTTTGTATCTTAAAGAGAGGATAAGAAGTTTGAAAATTTTCATTACTTTAAAAGTCCTCAACATTAATAAAGATAGGATAATAATAATCAAAATAATTCTAGCAGACAAACTATTAGTTTGAATGTAAAGAATTAAATTGGAGAATTTATAACATAAGTAAACTATTTAAATGATTAAGCTTGATGATGCATAAGAGCAATTTTCTAAGATGTATCCATCTGATTCTCAAATATAAAAAATTTAAGATAATATGAGCAAGAATATGAGTCTGATTGGAAAAATTCCTTTAGAGAGTTTGAAATATTTAACAAAAAGGAAATTCAATATTTCTAAGAAGTATGAATTGAGAAATAAGAAAAATAAAGTTCTTTAAATGTTTTGATAATAATTTATGATTAAAAATTCATTAGATTTAGAAAAATCATTCTTAATTATAAATTCAATCTAAATATTAAAAATAATTTAATGTATTTACGGTAATATACAAAACTTCCATTTTATGATGGATTTGAAATGTTCCGTAAGCTTAAAATGCTCAATCCAAGATAGCACAATCCTCTTGTTTATGCAATTAGACCACCAGAAACAAATCTTGGATTTCCATTGAGAGAGGAAATTAATGATACTGAGAATCAAAAAGTCCTTAATAAATTAATGCATCGATATCCCGATCTTAAGTATGCTCCACTAATAAAGGAAGGACTAGGAGAAAATTAAAATGAAGGATCATTATTTCGATTTTTAAAGCTTTTTAATTAACT
The DNA here is from genome assembly GCA_000733375.1 of Paramecium sexaurelia. Lineage (NCBI taxonomy): Eukaryota > Ciliophora > Oligohymenophorea > Peniculida > Parameciidae > Paramecium > Paramecium sexaurelia. Next base: position 380,028 of record JPFM01000033.1, read on the forward strand.
AAGGAAAAAAGGATATAATTTTGATAAAGTAATATAATATTTAATGAATAGGCATTTGAAAAAGCAGAAATGGCTTTTTAGGCAAAAATGTAAAGAAAGATTGATCAGACAAAAATAGCTAATAACTTGGCAATAACAAATTAAGCAAGATCATTTATGACATTGGCACAATAAGAAATAGAGTTTGAATAGAGATTAAAAAGGGATAGATTATTAAGAGATTTAAAAATTAAAGAATTTGAAAATGATTCACCATTAGATCCAGAAACATAAGCCTTAATGGAAAATTATAGAAAATCATTAATAAAAGTAGTGCATCATGATGATAAGCCAGAAGAGACAACACATAAATAAAATCAAGAGTTATTTACAGAAAGAGCAACAAATGTTTTTGATTGTTATTATAACAGAGTTTCAATTTAAGATAAATTGAATGGTCTAAGTGATAAATAGATATTATAAAATATTCGATAATCTCCATCAAAAATTAAGAATAGACTGAGAAAGTATTTAAAGGTGATGCATAAATATGGCGTTACTATAGATGATGAGGGAGATTTTATTATCCCTGATGATGTTCCAGAGAATTTAAGGGATTAAATGGAAAAATCGATATTTTATATTACAAAACTATATGATGATCTTGATTTTGAATACTCTCATCATGAACATTTAGATACTCTTTAAAAAGAACTTGAGGAAAGATTGGAGGAATAGAGATAAAAAAGGTAAAATGTAAATGAGGATGCAGAGGATGCAATTAAAAAAGTATTATAGGATGCAAACATTAAAACTTCAAATACATATTCACTTTTTGAAACACCAGAGGAAAGATTATCTAGATTATAAATAAAATGGTTGTATAGAAAAATAGATGAATATTCACTTGTTAAACTAAAGTATGAAGATTAAAGTGAGGAAGCTTAAAAAACAATAGATGAAAAATTAGAAAAATTAGGCAATCAAGCAAAAAATTTGGTAGATAATTTAAGAAGAATGAAATTAGAATTAGAATATTAATCTTTTGCTAAAACTGGTAAATAATTGTTTTAAGAACATGCTGTATTACTCCATGATAAAGAATTATTTGTTGATGCCAATAAATTATAAATGAATGATATTGATGTCTATTTTAAAATCCCTGTTGAATAAAGAAGACTTACACAAGCAGGTTAAGTAAATGATGATATTATTCATAACCTTATCAAAGTGTAAAATTTATTGTTTAAATTAGATAAAATTTAAAATCACATGTTGCAAGATTAAATCATGATGATTTAGAGAATAGAGTCAGTGATTCCTCCTTAAAAGATGAAACAGCTGAAATTTTGAAATAAAAGATATTAGCTTAATTTAAATTAATGACATTGGCAAAAAAAGAAAAAGTGAAAGGTTTGACAGAAGAAGAATAAATTATAGAATTACAAAAAGAAGATTTTTCATTGGTAGAAGAAGAATTTGATGATAATATTGTAAATCTTTATTATTATGGTTAGGCTGATAATTTAGAAGAATTGCAAAAGAGATAAAGAGAAGCTAGACTTGAATTCGAAAAATAAAAAGCACTTGAAGCTAAACAAAAGGAAGATGAATTAAAAAGTCAACAAGCTGTTAAGGGATAGAAAGGTTCTAAAAAGAAGAAGGATAAAAAATGATTTAAAGAGTGCTTAAATATATAGTAATTTATTAATATTTTTTTATCATCATATATTAACACATTTATAAATTAAATACCTTAATATATTCTTATTTTCAAAATTTTTATCACTTATGTTAAAAAATATATAAATTAAAGGGAAAAATGTCATCTATATTGAATAAATGTAAGATACAGACAATATCTGATACTCCAAATGGGATAAAATTGGAAAACACTTCTTTTGGTTAGTAAGCTGGAACTTATTAGCCACCAATTATTTCTGCTGTTCAGTTAACCTAATCTAATTAACCAAGATAAAAGGGAAGACCTGGTGGAGGTATGAATAAATGAATAACGAAAAGGTTGGGATGATGAAGTTTAAACTTAACCAGAGAAAAATATAGTAACAAATAATAAGACAACAAACTCAGTTAATTTATTAAATGATGCTCCACCAAAATAGAATGAGTAAAAAGTTAATCATGAAGTTCTTCTACCTCCTCAACCTGCTATTGGAAATATTTAATTGAGCAGAATTACAAATTATAGAAATGGTTAACTGTTAACTTATGAAGAATTAGAATAAGGTGGATTGTAATCAAATTCTTAATATTTAGCGATTATGAATTTCATTTGGTTGATGAAGTAATAAAATTAGGAGGTATCAAATTAAAGTAAAGTGATACTGTTCTAAAAGAATTTGCAAGAGCCATTGCAACTATCTAAGAACAACTTATAGGAAGCATAATTTTAAATAAAATGCATAGTGAAGATAACTGGAAAATTTAAATTGTAAAATATATATATTAAATTTTGAGAGATGCATATATGCTATTCAACACATTTGTCAGTAGTATTAAAACTATCGAGAATTTTTCCAAATCAATTAATAATATTTGAGAGTTGATACGGATTAATAGATACTTATAGGAGCCATTGATTAAACATTAGCTGAAGTAAACGGTTAATAAATCTCAAAGTAAAAGGTATTTACTAATTATTTAATAAAAAGGAGTTTTAATTTGAATTTAGAGAACCTCCAAAACCATAATAATCATCTTTTAACTAATAGCCAAATTTGATTGATATATTAGATATATCTAATAATGATTCTTAATAGTAAAAATAATAATAGCAATAAAAACTTAACTTAAAATCACTCAAAATTAAATAACCCAATGTTTAGACATCATAATAGCCCTTAATATAATAATAGCAAACACAGCTTTAAGCATAATCTTAAATTTAGTAAAATTAATAAAATTAGAAAAATACATAATAAATTAATTTGTTAGAAGCCTTTAGCGATATATCATTAGAAAATTATAATTAATAACAAACATAATCAGTATAATATTAATACTAATAATAATAATAATAATAATAACTATTATAATAATAATAATAATAATAATAATAATAACAATAACAATAACAAAAACAATAATATATAAATTAATAATAATAATAGTCAAGCTAAAATGGAATTAGTTTTGATGATTTACTTAATTCATAAACATCTAATCAATAATTATCTCAACCCAAAAAGAATGCTTTTGGATTTTTAAAAAAAGATTAATAATAATAATAATAATAATAACAATAATAATAGAATTTCTAAAGTAATTAACAAACTTAATAATCAATTAATTTGCTTAATACTCCTGAATAATTTTATCCTAAGCCTTAATAACTACCTTTGAATCAATCTCATGTTAATTAAAATTAAATGATATATTCACAACCCTAAAATCATTTTAATAATCAACAACAATAATAAAATAACAAAAAGGATTTAATTGATTTTTTAAATATGTGATTATTATATATATCATAATATAAAGATCAATATAAATGTAAAAAAGTAATTCATATCATCTTAAAACATCTAAGAAAAATAAATAATCTCCCTTAACTTCCCATGAGCTATTACAAAAGTTATTAGATTTCAAATAAACACAACCAACTATGAATTGTTCTGATGAAAATAAAACCATAGTGATGGGAGGAAATTTAGCTAAGCAAATCTCTAAATCAATATCTGTTGGAAGTCAAAGCTCTAAAGAAATTATACATCGTATATCTGCAAATGATAATTCTCAAGAAAAAAAGAAGAAGTTGTTAATACATTAAAGAAATCAAAGCATGTTAGACATATAAGTTAGATTTGGGCAATTAAAAATAGAACTGATAGTAATATCCATACTCCAAGAAAAGAAGGGGTAAAAGATTTTATTTAAAATGCAAGCATCTTTTTAAAAGAGAAACTATTAGAGAATAAGTTAGATATACTTTGTTATTAAGTGTAATAATTAAAAAATAAATCTGATTTATTGGAATTATAAAATAAATTACTTTTTACAAATTTGAAGCAACATCATAACGACCATAATAATTTGCAAGTATGAAAAGTTATATAGTAAGGAAACAAAAATTTTGATGGGAAAGTTAGATTAAATGATAATGATGCAAAAGAAATAAGAATAAAGCTTAAATTATTTTAAGTAAGTGTTCTAAGATAATGACGAAGGAAGGAGAGTCAAAACTTAAACTTCTTATCCGAAATTGAGACCTACACTTTATTCTGGTTATTTAGGTATTAAAATATGAGGGTTATTTATTTATTATTTTAAATATTAGAATTGATGTAAAATCAAAATATAGTGATAAAGTAGAGTAATTAAATTAAAATGTATATATAATAGATTTACTTTAAATTGATCTAAAATTCATTAATAATTACGATTTTAGTTTTATATCTCCTTTTTTCTTTTTATTGATAGCATTAATTATTAAAAATTCAGCTTTATAAAAAATAAGTTTAGTTTGCATGATTATTTAATAGTGTTAAATAATGAATAATAATATAAGTTTGAATATTCTTTTTTTTATATAATAAAAATATATAATTATGATTTGTCCTCTCATTTGTGATTAAAATTGCATTTATTACTTGTTTTAAAAAGGATAGGGTATTTCAATTATAAGTGTTGCTTTTGCAGTTATTATCAGTTGGTTTATGATAAGTAAGCATTTGAATTATTTTAATTTTCCCTATTTTTAAAGTAAAATCATAGGTATTGAATTTTTAGCATTTTAGTTATATTAATGATGTCCCCTTTTTATGCCATAATTTCAATTTTATCCCTAGAAATTCCAGTATTATATTATTTTAAAAGAATTTAGCATAATACTTAGAATTGATTAGAGACATATACTTAGCTTTTTTGTTGTTTACATTTTTTTATTTGATGTTTTCTTATATGGCATATGATGAGGAACTAGATAAGATAACTGATGAGAAAGTTTATGAAACAATGATTTAAAATGAAGAATATATAGAACATTTATGGCCATTTAATTATTGCTCTAGGAAATATTTATTAACAACTGTTTCAAAAGCTAAATATTTTACGTATAGATGCAAAAAGTTTGTACTTTAATATTGTATTATCAAACCAATATTCACACTTTTATTGATTTTTTCATAACCTTTTCATCAAGAATTTATTTTGAATTTGGAAATAGTTTTTGAAATCATTATTATTTTGAGTGAGTCTTTCTCTCTTTATTATTTAATCCTATTCTATGTTGCTCTTAAGAAACCTTTAAGTCCATATAAGTATTCATATAATTTATATTTATAGACCACTCTTGAAATTCTTGATTATCAAAGTAACTTTATTTTTCACCTTTTGGTAATCTTTAGTATTATCTATATTCAAAAAACAAATAGGATAATGCTTTGAACCAGATGATATTCACTTTACAGAAGAAAGTGTCATTAGCAGCATTGAAAATACTTTGGTTTGTTTGGAAATGTTCATTATGACAATTGCATGCATATTCGCATTCAGTTATACAGATTTTATAAAGGAATAGAATAATAAAGGATCACTTAGAAAGGCTATAGGTGATAATTGGAAAGCTTTTAAACATGATTTTAGATTAATAAAACCAAAGAAGTTTGGGTAAATGATATATAAATTTTAATTTCTTTAGTTATACACCAAAGGTACATCATATTGAATTGCAAGAGAAATTGTTTTCATCAAGTGAAGTGGACATCCATTTTGAGAAAATTAATGTGAAATAAGAATATTTATGAAATATTATTTTTATATTGTAATTAATGGAAATATTACACTTGGCATTACTAGTTGTAATTTCTGTAATTTGTTTCAAAATTGGTTAAGGGTTAGGACAGAACGAAGTTGAAAAGCAATAATCATAATACATCTAAGTACATAATCAATTAAAATTGTTTAGTTGCAAGAGAATGAATAATTGATAGAAGAAATAGATGAAGATTTTACAAAATAAGTAGAGTAATAAGAATTAGATTTAAAAGAAGCAATTAAAAAATTTAATGAGATAAATCAAAGGGATAAATAGTTATAGAAATAATTGAACGATTTAAAAAGTACATAAACGAATAATGCTAAACCCAAAGTTTAATAGCATGGTAGAAAATTTATTCAAAATTTTAGAACTATTAAGTGATAAGGATTTTGATAATTTATTAGATGAAGGTTTTGTAGTGGATTAAGAAATTAATGAAACACAATTAGATTAAGATTTAATTGAAGCTAGTAAATGATTTGTCTATTATTGTTTTCTATTCAGTTTATTTCTTTTTACACAGAGTCTCCTATAAATCAAAATATAGATTGTCTATTTAAACTTCATTTTAAATACAATTAAACATTTAAAATATATCATGTTGTCCTTTATACTCTGAAGAATTGAATTCAAGAATAAACTAAAGTTCATTTTACATTATATCTCCATTTTAATACACCCATTAATCATATTCATCAAAGTTGCTCATAGAATCTATTCATCTATTTTAGAATGTCTTGTCTAATGTTATTCATTTGTTATTTATTATTTAAACTTTCAAGTTTAATGGTCTAAATTCTTTTAATCTAATTTATATTAAATTTATATTAATTAGATTATTTGCTACTTTATAGTTAATTCTCTATCTTTCAATTCATCAAATAAGTTTTCTTAATGGAAATTTATGATAACTTAATAATTTCCAAATTTAATATAAAAGCTTTATAGACTTTTATTTTCACATTAATTTAATTGATATAAATAATGAGATAATATTTTTATAGGTTACTTACCTATTCCTTTTAAATTCAAAAACATTGTATTCTGTTAATTTTAACCATACTTTGTAATCTCATGATGTAAATGCGATTTTATACCATGAATTATATATTTTTATGTCAGAAATCCAACTTTTATAGTTTAATTCAGGTATATATATTGTATGATTTTAATTAATATTGCTTTTAGATATTTGATTCTATTATTTAGATAATCAAATTTGAATCGTAGAAGGACATGTTAGATTGTGGCTAAATCGTATTAGAGTTCTTCTAATTAAAATATATAATTTAATAATATATTATTTAATAATATATAATTTAATAATATATTATTAACTTAATTTATATTATCTTCAAATATGTATATTTGAATGCTAGAAAAATCTATTTTTGTGATATATATGAAATTTAAACTGTATAATAGAATCATTCATTTAAGCAATCGCATTCAGGATGTCTTTATGAAAAACTCATTAAGCATTCTACTGATCTTAAGTTAGCGGATTATAAGCATTCAGCTTAGAAATCAGAAACACATTATTCGACATTACATCCATTAAGAATCATATTCCAATAAGCACTGTTGGGGCAGTAAATTTTACCACATTCATATCTAAAAATTTCTATATTTATTAGTACAAGTCAATCAATTTCTTATTTTTTGATTCATAGACACAGTCTCCGTAGCATGGGTCTGTTTCTCCACACTTATTTTTACAACCTAAAGCTTTTGATGCACAGCCAAAGACTTCAGCAACGCAAGCATTATATTCTTTTGGGCATTTTTCTTTGACGCAAGCTTCATCAGCTATAACAGCAATAACAAGAAGAGCAATAATGACTGATTTCATTGATAATATTATTCGACAAAATATCTCCGATTTAAATTTGCCAAATATTCTTATAAACTACCCCCATAAAATTCCAATTACGTAATGTAGTGAAATTCAATTCTTATATCATTAATATATATCTTTTTGTTATGATTCGATAGAATATGATACATTTTACAAATTTTATGCTGAAAAATCATCACCACTAAAGTGAAGTGATCATATCAAGAAAAAAATTTTTTATAATAATTTTTATTATAAATATAAAGAGAATTAAGTCTCTTATTTGCAAAATAATCTAACTAAAATCTCACGACTCTCTAAGATATAGATATTGCTCATAATTGAAAGAAATATTTTAGAATTTTATAATTAATGGCATCAATCAATATTAAACTAAAAGTAACAAAGAGAAGGTTGATGAATATTTATTTTTGTTATTGATTTTAGGATATTATAGTTTAGTATAATATTTAAACTAAAACAAAATAACAATTAAATAGCATACAATATTTGAAATTTATAATAGTGAAAATAAATAAAAAAAATATAATTCAAAACAATTTAATATATATTAATAATTATTATTTAATTTTAACGTATACATTTGTTTTTTTAATAATAATTGTATAGAAATCTTATTTAAGTTTGGAATCTTAAAAATGTTTAAATATATGAAATAATATCTTAAATAGTAAATTCCGAAAATTATCAATATAAAAATATTGAAATCATATAATTTATTCTTACTAATGTTTTTATCACTAAATTTATGAATTATGACGCATCATTGAATTAATACGCATTAGCTCCAATTATTAAAATCCAATTGTCAAATAAGATTTAAATAATAATACAGATATGTTAGTTCAAGAAGAAGATTATTTATTCGATACAGAATTTACTATAGCAACAAAAACTATCCATAAATCGTGCGATAAAACATATGGTGCTGTAAATCCTCCAATTTACATGAGTTCAACTTTTGAATTAAAAGATGTAGATTCATTTGGAAAAGGATATTTTTATACAAGATGTGGCAATCCTACAAGAACAATAGTAGAAGAAATAGTGGCAGAAATAGAACAAAACAATTATGCAATAGCCTTCAGTTCTGGAATGGCTGCTATTCAGTGTGTCATAAACTTATTGAAAGAAGGAGATGAATTACTTGCAATGGATGATCTTTATGGTGGAACAATTGGATATTTAAAAGCCATAGCAATGGAAAAACATGGCATTAAAGTTAAATTTGTAGATATGACAAATATTGATGAAGTTAGAAAACAAATGAATATGAATGTTAAACTTGTTTATTTGGAGACTCCAACCAATCCAACTATGAAATTAACTGATATAAACGAACTTTGTTAATTAGTGAGAAAAATAAATAATAATGTAATTGTTGCAGTAGATAACACTTTTGCAACACCGTATTTATAAACACCATCGAACTTAGGAGCAGACATTACATTAAACTCTGGTACAAAATACTTAGGAGGGCACTCGGATATTATATTTGGTACATTAAGTTGCAGAAATAAAGAATTGTATGATGATTTATTCAAGATATCTTATTTAACTGGAGGCTGTCCAAGTCCTTTTGACTGCTATTTGGTTACAAGAAGTTTAAAAACTCTTGAAGTCAGAATGAAACAATAAATTAAGAATGCCTATATTTTGGCTAAATATCTTGAAGGCCATCCCAAAGTTGAAAAAGTACTTTATCCAGGATTAGAAAGTCATCCATAACATGAATTAGCAAGAAAATAAATGAGAGCTGGAGGAGCTATGATTAGTTTTTATGTAAAGGGAGGAGCAATTGAAGTTGAAAGGATGATGAAAGGACTTGAATTATTCACAATGGCTGTAAGTTTAGGAGGAGTAGAAAGTAATTATTAGATATCTATTTTAGGTTTAATATAAATACCAGCCAAAATGACTCATTCAGGGTTGACTGAGGAGAGAAGACAAGAACTTGGAATTACTTAAAATCTGATTAGATTATCAGCAGGTTTAGAAAATGTTACTGATTTAATCAAAGATTTGGAGCATGGACTCAAGAATATCTGAAGTTATTTATGTTTTTTAATTATTATACTTACATAAATTGTTGAATATAAATTAAACAAAAAACTATAAGTTTAATTGCTAATCCCCTAAAATGAAATTGTGTTTAAAACAAAGATTAATTATTACTTTCAATTCTTTCTATCACTAATATTAATCATTAAATTCTTCCTTCAATATTAATTCTATAGTTTAAATAATATCTCGAATACGCTGATGTAGCTCAGTCGGCAGAGCGGTTGGCTGTTAACCAACAGGTCGAAGGTTCAAACCCTTCCATTAGCGCTTTTTTTTATTTTTTATATATATAATTAATATTAAATTATTATATTTATTTGTTTATAATTTTCTTTATAATGCAAAATAAGAAAATTTTACAATAGTAAAAGTTCAATATTGATTATGTTTTAGTTTATTAAAATTCAATTAAGAGTTTATACATTGAGTGATAGAGAAAGATTATGAGCAATTAATTAAAAATTATTTGAGCCTAATCTTTATAAGAAATTCAGAATTTTAATGTATTTTATATATTCCTCAAAAATTTAAGCATTATGTAAATAATAATCTAATATTTAAATTTTATTTCCTTTGTTAAGAGATATAATTAATTAAGCCTTTCAATAATAAAACTATAGAATGAGATTATAATTAATATTAAACTGAATTAAATTTATTATGATTATAATTGTTTAATATTAAATAAGAAACTAATAAAATTTTTGATGTCATCATTAGATTACCAAATGGAACTCTAACATAGAGATTCGATACAAGAATCATTGCTTAATTAATCTTCCATTAATAATTAAGAGGATTATCAGTTAGAAATATCAGATTTTCTTTCAAATGGAAAATAATTTTAAAATAAAGCTAAATTGGCTTTGGAAGAAAGAGCAGAGAAGGAATAATAATAATCAAAATAGTTCATTTTGGAGAAAATTCTTTAATTATACAATAATAGTTTAGAAGGCGTATAAGAGAAATTACGTATTTCTAATAAAATATTTTTTAGATATCTTATATTAATTACCTATATTAAGGCCGAAACAGATAATATTTTGGAAATTATTAATCAACCTTTTAACTTTGTTTGTGTTTTTTGAAGTACCAGTTTATATCGCATTTGGAGAAGGATTCTGGAAAGTATGATAAAATCTATTTTAAGGAATTAGATTCAATTTAGAAAGTCGCTGCATTATATTACACAATATCTCTCTTGCTTGTTATAGATATGGGTTTAGATTTTATAACAGCCTATTATAAGCATGGAGTTGTTATAACAGATAGTAGAAAAATAGCAATAAATTATTTGTATGGCAATTTCTTTTTCGATCTAACAGCGGTAAATTATATTTAATAGAACATAGTTGATAATATCGATAGCTAGATTATCTTTATTCACTTCCTAATTTAGATTTATATTTTTATTTTTTTACTTTAAATTACCTTCTTTTTTAAGATTTGATGATTAATTGAATGAAATGGTCTTACTTTATAGAAGAACAAGAGTATTTTATGAGGTTGGAAAAAGAGTTATTTTTATGTTTTTTGCTTTTAACGTATTTTTGTGTGTGTTTTATTTAATTGGTTTACATAGTGTAGCTTCAAATTATAATTCTTGGCTAACAAATTCTGGTAACTTTGGAATTATAATGGAGAGACCATTACATGAAATATATTTTTTTGGATTCTACTTTTCCTTAGGAACAGTCTCAACTACGATGGGTTATGGTGATATTGTATTATATTCAATTAAAATATTTAGTCTCCAATGAATATAATTGAATGTTCTTGGTCACTTTTAGGTGTAATGTTTGGTTTAATTATTTTTGCTAATAACATCAACTCTTTTTAAAAAATGATGGAAGAATACAACTTAAATGACCTAAAGCAATTTAAATACAAGGTTAGTATCAATAAATTTATGGAATAAAAGTAAGTACCATCAGAATTGCAAGAAATAATAAGATAATATCTTAACGAATATTGGCATTAATAAGGATTAAGAGATTAAGAATAGGAAATCTTAGTTTTTCAAATGCTAGCTCCTGAATTAAAATAAGAGTTAATGTATTAATCATATGGACAATTTCTTTAAACTACTTTTTTTTCAAAGTATTTTTCAAAGGCTTTTTTAAAAGATCTCTCAGAGAAAATTACAGAAGTTAATTATTCCACAGGAAATGTAATCATTGAAGCAGGTGATTCAAATGATGATCAAAGTTTTTACTTTATCCAAAGTGGAACTGTTATTATTAAATGTGGTAATTCTGATATTGTGAAAAAGAAATTGTTAAAAGGAGATGGTTTTGGTGAATATGCATTTATAACAGGTAATCAAATTTTAACTTAATTTAAAAGGACAAGCTAGAACAGCTACCGCATATTCTTAAGAATATAGTTAATTACACAAAATATCTAGAAATGATTTCTTGGAACTTTTAGAAAAATATCCTGATGACTATGAAATATTTTGCAATCTTAGAGATGGACTAGTTTTCTCTTAATAATTCTAATCATTAGGTTAATTTTGTTGGACATGTCATAAATTTGATCATTATGCAAACTCCTGCCCATTTACACATTATATCCCTTAAATTCAACATTTAATTGATAATTCAACTGTTTTAGATTCAAATTAAGATAGAATTAAAATATAGAGATATGATAGAAAATAATGGCCCACAAGAAGAAATTAAAGAATTTTAGTGAATGGTCTCAATAAATCTAAAATTAAAAAATTTGCTAATGTAATGGTATTGCATCATTTTTTAATTTAATTAGTTGAAGACTGCAAGATATATCAATATGTAAAAACAGTCCAACTCCCCATAAAAGAAATAAGCAAGCATTTAATTAAGCGGATAATCTTTTGGTGAATCTAAATTAGAAATTATTAAATCTGAATCAATATAAGATGATTCTTTTAAACTAAATTAATAAGAAGAAAATACTGTGAATCAAGTTTAATAATTGGAATCAAAGGATTCAGAAAAAAGTAATCTTACAAACTTATAAACAAAACTTAACTAATATAGAAATTAATATGAATTTTAGATTCACTAAGGATTAGATTTTTTTGATGAACCTTCCAATTTCAAATTTTATCAAAAGAGATTCAATTACTCAAATTACAAAGTATTCTAAGGAATAAAAGAATCTTAAATGAAAAAATAAATAAATATCAGAAAATCTTTTATGCCTGGAGCATATACTTGAGAGCAATGATGTTAATTTTTTATTTATATAATATTAAAAAAAATATTTTACTAAGAACTTATAATTCATGTCATCTTTACCTCAACAATTAAAGAATTTGCTAAAATAGATTGATTTATTTAGTATACCAATCCCAGTTCTAAATAATGACTCAAAATCTTAATATTCAAGTTTTTATAGTGGAATTATTTCAATCTGGGTTTCACTTCTCAGTTTAGCTTATTTTGCTTATGTTATCTAGGATTGGGCTAATAGTAATATACTTCCTTCAATAACAAGTAACTAATAAGCATTGGCTTATTCAGAGTAAGAATTTGAAAATAACTTTATTTAATTTAAATTAGCAGATCCATCTAATAATGATCCTTTTAAAAGAAAAAATAACATCATAACTCCTTTATTGTTTGTGGTGGATGATTATAAAATTTCTAGTGCTCCTTAACCTTTATTTAGTGATGAAAACAAACCATTTACAGTGGGTTTGCAAAAAGGAACATTAATTGTTAATAATTTAAATTAGTAAATTGAAGGATTTAAGCCAGTAAAAAATTATTTGTTGCTCTTTGTTGAATGTTTAGAAGAATACTTAGATGATAATAGCAATTGTGCTACTTAATAAGAAATAGATTAATATCTTTCCGAATATCATGGATTTATGTCAATAATGATAGAATTATAGTAATATAATTTTAAATAAGATTAAATAGAGTTTATAACAAAGAAAACTTATTAAGCTCTTTCTCCAGCCTATATTTAATATTCTTAAATTGCAATTTAATAGAAAGAGATTAGTATTGATAATGGAATCTTATTTTAAAATTGGATTAATTATAAATTGATTAATGACTTCTATTTAATAAATTAATCAATAGATAATAAATATATTTAGAATATTGCCTCAACATTTTCAAATGAAGAATATTTACTAAATGCAGTTTTAGCATATCAGATAACTATTGATAGTATTTAGATTTCAGAAAAAATTGTTTTGCCAAAATTAAGTTCTGTTTTAGCTAATATTGGTTCAATTGTTTAGGTTATATTTATGTTAAAATATTTAGCCATTTTTATAAACAATCAACAATTTTAAGGAGAGATTCAAACAGAAATTCTTAATATGTACTATCCAAATTTAAAGAATATTATTATAAAAAGAAACATTTTAGGTAATATAATCTGGACAAGCTAGGGCAATTAAAATAATTAAAGCGAAATTTTTATTAAATAATATTAATGTCATTTAAAAAAGGCATATCAAAAGCTTCGTTTGATTAACATTATTTATGAACTATCAAGAATTGAGTTAATTTTAGAAAAGCATCTAGGTCTAGAAAATTTAAATGCTTGTAGGTAATTAGGATCTGAATTCTAATTTAAAAACAATGAAAAAAAAAGTGGTTCTGATAGAGCTTCTATATTATTGGAAGGAAGTCAAGCTCATTAAAATATTGATGATATCTTTACATTATTTAATAAATCTTGATAAATATTAAATCGAAATGACATCATCGATTAAATATTTAAGAAATATGTAGTTGTTTTATAATTTATTTATATGATCTCTATAATTTTCTTATTATTTGGTCTAATATAGAGTTAGGATGATAACATCATGGATGATGTAAATAATGAGAGACAAGATAGAAAGGATCTTATGTAAGAATGGGAATTGATGATGCAAGATTTTGTTCCAGATGATATGATAGCATTTGAACTAAAGCAAGGTGCAATAGAAATATTAGAAGAAGGAATACATCATCCAACTACAATACGTGGAGCATATTTTATTAGTATGGCAACAAAAGAGAAAATAAATTTTTTAGTAAGAAATAACATATAATTGCATAGATAAAAGATCCAAAAGGGAATATAATCAGTAGTAAGGCAGCTAAAAAGGAAGCTGTGTTTTCAGTCAACATTACAGAGCCTGGAGATTATTAATTTATGTTTGATAATGAGAGGGGTAGTAGTGATCAAATGGTAACATTTGCCTTGGATATACACAATGCTACTTATGAGCATATCAAACATCATGATTTGGATCCTTTAATGAAGTAGATTCAGCATTTATAGAATGGAATCAACGATATAATGTTTGAAACCAAATTTTCTTAATAGAGAAGAGAGAGTGGTTATGAAACTATGTAAACAACTCATCAAAGGTTATTTTATTTTACCATTCTTGAAACAATAATTATTGTTGCTGTGAGTGTTTGGCAAGTGTATTATATCAAAAGTATTATTGATAATCGTAGATTGATTTGATTTATTGATAAATCTATATATTAATTAGAGTTGTATTAACTATCATTTAATTCTATGTGCAGGTTATGAACATAAACATACCTTAAATAAAAATTAAAAAAAATATATAAATATCAACAATGCGTAGTCTGAGTAGATTCCTATTTCGCAGACCTTAATTATGGATAAATCGATGTGCAATCCCTCTAAGATAGAAATGTTATTATGGATTCAGTAGTGGTATTTTGTAGTTTAATCTTAATTCAGGTTCGAACAATAATTCTAATATTAAGTTGAAAACAATCCCCTTATAAAATTACTCATGTAATCCTGATGAGATTGACTCTAAAATAAGCCCTACTGACTTTTGCCTTTTTAGTTCAGTCCAGCCTATATTTCCAAACAATCCTATGAATTGCTAAATAAAGATAGGAAATCTAAAACGTATTACAAAACCACTTTTGTATACAATTATATCCCCTGACAATGGAGAAATCTTTACCATAGGAATTGCTTTGAGTAAATAAGTAGAAAAAAATTTGAATTCCGAACTTAAAGTAATGGAATCAAGAGATGCAAGTGGAAATATTTTGATAAACGACCCCATAAGTAATACATTTAATTTGGATATTATTTCAAAATCTGTAAGTGATTTAAAGCAATAAGTTAGAAAAATTATCGTTTCAAAATAACCAAAATTGAAATGACTCCAGATGGTATCTTTGCAGAAGGAGTACCATATAAGGATAGACCTCTTACTTAAGCAGAATAATAAATTGATATTAAAAATGAGGTTTAATAGATAATTTAGCATGTTTTATAAATAAGAAAATTGGCTTAAGTTGATAGAATAGAAGCATTTACAGATGTAAAACAATCATTCCTTGATTCCAATGAAAAGCTAACAATAACTTAAGTAGATGAGTTAGTCTATCAAGTTGCTGCTGGCCTTTCAAAATTATAAACTAATAATTTAAAATTAAATACATCATAATTTGTTTAATAACTATTAGAGAGTTAGTCTTATGTTGAAAGATTATTTATTTTAAGGAAACAATTAGAAAATATGTCAGGAGTATTAGATTTAGTTAATAAACATTTTAAAGAGTCTGATTCCTCCTTATTGAAATTGCATTAATAAACATTAGCTAAATTAGCAACAGAATATATTAGATAAAACTATTTAAAAGATACTCCAACATCATAATCTTATGGTGGATCAGCTGGATCATAGTAATAAGTTGGTGAAAAGGTATGAAATACAATAATTTAGTAAAAGTAATCGGTTTTAGTGAAAAAATATTAAGACAAACTCTCTTTAATTCCGGATGAAGCATCAAGAGAAAAAGTGAAAAGGGAAATAGAAAGATTTAGTCTTCTTGATAAATAAAGTTCAGAATTTCACAAAATAAATTCTTATTTGGATGAAGTATTTAGTATTCCATTTTCTAAATTCACTGTAAAATTAAATTTTAAAATATTATAGCCAGTATAATGGGATATCCAGCATGCAAAAGATGTCCTAAATAATGAAATTGAAGGATTAGAGAAAGTAAAAGAAAGAATTATTGAAATGATTTCAGTTAATAAATTAAAGAATGCAGGTTAAAAAGCAAAAGGATTTATTTTACTGTTGAATGGTCCCCCAGGAACTGGTAAAACATCTATAGCGAAGAGTATTGCCAAAGCATTATAAAGAAATTCTAGATTTATATCATGTGCAGGAGTTGCTGATCCAACATTCTTTAAAGGTCATAAAAGAACTTATGTTGACTCTATGCCAGGTGTATTTATAAGAGAACTAATTAAATCTAATACAATGAATCCAGTATTTATTTTAGACGAATTGGATAAAGTTTCAAAACAGTAATCTGGTGGAGCTGATCCATATTACACATTATTGGAAATTTTGAATCCCGAAGAGAATCATAATTTCACTGATCATTATATGGACATTAGTGTAGATTTTTCACATGTGATTTTTATTTTAACATCTAATGACACATTATAAATGTTGGAACCATTAAAAAATAGATTAGAAACAATTGATATTTAAGCATACATTTAAGAAGAGAAATTATAGATTGCTAATAACTTTCTTGTTAAGAAGAGTATTGAGAGTAATGGTATAAAATAATAAATGATTAAATATGATAATGAAACTTTAACTAAAATTATAAAAGCATGGTGTTATTAAGAAAGTGGGGTTAGGGAATTAAAAAGATGTCTAGAAAAGATTGCAAGAAAACATGCAACTAACTTGTTGAGTGAAAACCCTAATTTATGTGACAAAGTAGATGAATTAAATTAAATATTATTTGATCCTACGATTTAAACATTAGATTTAACTAAAGACAAAAATTTAGAACTTATTTCTCAATATTTAGGACCACCTATATTTGATATTTAATTAGAATAGAGATCTATTAAGAAGTTTCCACCTGGTTAAATTAATATTTTAACAGTTGGAGGAATGATTGGTCATGTTTTGACTGTTGAAAGTTGTTTTGATGAAAGTGAAATAGATAAGAAAGGATAAATTATTGCGTCTGGAAATATTAAATTAGTTTTATAAGAATCGTTAAAATTAGCTAAGATAAATGCTTTTAAATATCTTAATGAGGAATAAAAATAATTATTATCAAAATAAGCAATTCATATTCACTTTACTGAAGGAGCAACTCCAAAAGATGGACCTTCAGCAGGTACAGCCATTACAACTGCTTTAATAAGTTTAGTTACAAATTATACAGTTCCTAGTAATTTAGCAATGACTGGAGAAATCTCTTTAAATGGTCAAGTTTGCAAGATTGGTACAATCTATATATCATTTTAGGGGGTCTTTAATAAAAGCTTATTGCTGCAAAAACACTTGATATTGTTGATATCATTTTACCTTATGCTAATTTAGGTGATGCTTTGAATTTACCAACACAATTATTAAAAGGACTTAATTTGTATTTTGTTACTGACTATCAATAAATTTATGATTTGATTTTTGATTAATAGATAGGAAATGTTAATTATACAGTAAATACAATTAAGAATGGAATTTATGAAACAATTTAAAATGGATCAAAAGAGTAATTATAATAGACAATTAATTGTTGAATATGTAACTGAATCATTATTATTATTGAAATTCTTATAATATTTATTAATTTTATTCTAGAATCTTTTCATATAATCCTCATCTATTTCTTGATTAATATCTATCATTTAATATTTTTATTATTGTTTGTCAACATCTTCAAAATGCTTCTTTTAATTACTTAAAAGCTTCAGGGTCTGGTAAATTTTGAAATAACTTTTTTATTTGAATAATCCCAAGCAAGTAAGAGACCATTACCTATACTGACTAAATATCCAGTTTCTGGAATAATGAATAATTTTTAAGTTGGATGATCTAATCCTTCAAAATAAGTAAACGCTTAATTATTATTTAAATTCCATAATCTAATTGTCTTATAATGAGAACCACTAATTAAGATTTTACCATCTAATGCTAAGCAAGTAATACTATCTTAATGTCCAACAAATGAAACATATTAATTAAGTTAATTGTACATTTATTCCCAGCAGCAATAATTCGTTTTATAGTCTTATCAAATAGTAAATACAGAATTTCATTACCAAAGGAATCTGCAATAGTTTTTGGGTTGGCTAATAACAACTACTTCAATTAAGGCATAATATAATTAGCCATCAATCTTTATTTACTTCAAAAATCTCCCAAACATTAATTATATCATCATATCCACTACTATTATGATACTTTAATCAGTTATCAAAAATAATCCTATTTCGATATTCTATAATCTAATTTTGCCATTATAATGTCCAGTAACTACAAGATTAGGATTTTTTAAATAATGCATGCAGGATATTTCATTTTTTTTGCCTACTTCTATTTTAGCAATGCATGACATATCTTTCGAATCCATCTAATTGAAGTATATAAACATTTTTATGGTTATCACAACATTCACCATAACCTAAAATATTTTAATCACAGGCAATTGAAAATATAGCATTGTCTTTTCCACTTCTATTTTTTAAATCACATGTAATAGATGAAATGAAAAGGATTTTTTTTCCTAATTTAACAAAAGTCTACTATTATTAAAGAGTTGGCTGAGAATTCATAAATAAATGTAATGAACTATCAGTATCACCTGCATAAAGTTGAAATTAACGCATTTTTACTAAAAATACTGTTATTAATTTAATGATTTCTTAATTGAAAAATCATAGATTATTTGACAGTCACAAACCATGGATGATACATAAGTTCTCTGTCACTCCCTTACATCCGAACTTGTAATACTTTATGATTACTAGCAGAAAATAGACTTTCTTAAGCAAAAGCATTCCCCATAAAAGATTCTGTATGACCAAATAAAGTTAATATACACCCTTTCTTTATATCATTCTCCCATAATTTTATAATATGATCTGCACTACCTGAGAATATATAATAATTTTCAGAGTTTTTTAAATTAATAGATATCTTATTTCTCCTTTATGGTTATTTTTATTTTTACAGTTTTATAATTTCATAATCTTTTGAATACAAGAAATGCTTTAGTAGCAAATCCCTTTTTTCGAAATTACATCATTTATCCATTACTTAGTCCTAATGTTGTTACTTAATCAGAGTAATGAAATGCAGTAATTCTTGTTTGAGGATCTTCCTTTTATTTCGATTTTTTCTCATACAACAAAGAAGACTTCTTGACTCTAATAAATTCCATTATTTTATTATAATCTAAATTAATATTATATTATATTGCTATTATTTTTATATGATATCATGCAAAGAGTCCCAAAAAATCTCTTGGTGTGATATATTTAAGCTTATCTCCATCTTCAACAAATACAACTTCATGTCTTTCTACAATTCTTTCGATTTAATTCAGATCAAGGGTATTTGGAACTATAACAAATTCTTTAGAATGTACTTTCTTAGCAAGATCATCCTATCACATTATATTGTCAAATATACATTATTTAATTTCTTATTAACGATTCCTGCTAAAAGTTTCTTTTAAAATACTACTGATAATAATTTGCCATTTTCTTGAAGAGGAACTGCAGGATGTGTTTTTAAAACTTCTAAACATTATCCAATAGTTGCAGTTGTAACATCTAAAGGCTATATATCATGCAAATTCAAATCAGTAATAGGTCTTCCAGCCAATGGATGCTCAGGTTCTTTTAATTCATCATATGGGATGAATTTATTTTCAATCATCCAAGTCTTGCTTAAATGTTTAGTGATATAATTTCTGATATTATCAGGCAATATAATGACAATCTAAAAGAAGAATAACAATATAAAATTACTCTTTAATTTTCAGTGAAATTCTAAGATTTGGCCCACTCCAAAGCACCCCAAACAGTTGCTCCAGAAGAACCACCGCATAATAAGCCTTCTTAAGATAAGAGTTTTCTTGCCATGAGTAAACTATCATAATCAACAGTTTTGACCCAACCATCAACTTCAGTCTATTAAAATAGCATATTTTTATACTCTATCTAATACTTTTGGAATGAAATCATATCCAATGCCTTCAACTTTATAAGTCTTAATATCTGTTTTATTAACTTCTTAAGGTAATGCCAAATCAGATCCATAGGGATCAACAGCAATCACCTTGCATGTAGGGACTCTTTCGTGGATTTTTCTTCCAACCCCAGTAATTGTACCACCTGTGCCTGTAGAAATAATGACAGCATCCAGTTTATCATCACATGCCCATAATATTTCTTCTGCTGTACCTTCATAATGAGCTAATGGATTGGATGGATTAGCATATTAATCTAATAATATCACATTTGGATCTTCATTTGCCATCTTTTTTGCAACTTATATCAATGATTCTGGTTCATACCAGGCAGCTTCTGTAGGTGTTCTGATTACTTTAGCTCCTAGACCTGTAAGGACATCTTATTTTTCTTAAGACATCTTTTCTGGCATTGTAATCACCAATGGATATCCTCTAACTGCACAAGCCAATGCTAATCCTACTCCTGTATTTCCAGAGGTAGCTTCTACAAGAGATTTGCCTGGTCCTAAACGACCTTATTTTTCAGCATCCAATACCATTCGTACTCCAATTCTATCTTTTAATGATCCACCAACATTCAAAAATTCACATTTTACAAGCACTTCACATTTTAAACCATATTCTTTTGGAATTTTATTTAGTCTAATCATTGGAGTATGACCTACAGCATCTAGTGCATCATCGTATATTTTCTTGAATGGAACAAATTCTATGTGTGAATGTGGTGTTTTTGGTTATTCATTTGCTCCTCTTTTATAAGTACATTGGATTGTGTCTTTTGATAAGTCTTGGATCATTTTTTAAATATGAATAAATTTTTAATCAATTGCAGAAGACTATGATGAAATGAACCATAAATTAATATTAATAATCAATCAAATTTCTAGATTATTTTAAAAGATAAATTTAAGCAGATTCCTTTTCTTAGTATTGAAAATTCGATACTAAAGTTTGGAAATAATGCTTGTTTTGCTATAATTCATTCTTATTGTGATGTTTATGCATCTCGACTAATTTTAAACTGAAATTAGAATAAAATATATTGTTTATTAATTAACTTTATAATATCAATACTTTTTTAGTTTCCTTAATATATTTATTTTTATTTTTATCAATCCAAAATTATCTTCAATTTATACAACTCCATAAAGCCTACAAAAAATGGTTACATCAATTTATAGCCTTCTTAATTGGAAAAATAAAAATATTAAATTTTTTATCTGAATTCAGAATTCTATACGCAGAAAAATTAACTATTTTATAAATCAATATAAATAATATTGAGAACTTAATAATTTTATAATAAGTTATTATATATACATAAATTTGTTAATTTTAGTAAATGATAAGTAATCTTTAGATCTCCTTTGTTAATGATGTGTTTAACAAAATTATCTTTAGCTTTAATATTAAAATTTTTGGGATTTATAATCTTTTAAATTCTTGAAAATTCCTAATATTATTATAATGTCAAATTAAGAGATCAATGAACTTCCCCCTCTCAAAGTTAATGTACCTTCATTCCTTTTAAAAACATATGAAATTCTAGAAGTAATAGAATCTAATTATTTTGAGAATTCGTCACTATCTCACATTATTGGATGGAATAATGAAGGAAATGCGTTCGTTGTGTTTGATAATAATGAATTGGCATCTAAAGTTCTTGCAAATTACTTTAAGCACAAAAATTATCCAAGCTTTTTGAGGTTATAGTGTAATTTAACTGTAGATAGTTGAATATGTACAACTTTAAGAAAACAAAAAACCAATATGGATAAAGTGAATTCAGACACAAATGGTTTAGACGAGGTCTAAAGTATAAAATATTTATAATTTTTGCATAGAAGTATGCTCCAGTATATTCGTCGAAGAAATTAAGAAGAATCTGAGCATAAAATCGAAACTAAAGACAACAATCAAGAACTTGAAAACTATAAACGAGAGCATGAAGAAATGAGACAAATTGTTAGAGACATATAAATTACATAAACAAAAATTCAAGCTGATTTCACTGCTTCAGCTGAATCAAATGCCACTGTCAGCCTTTCAAATAACTCAGTTTTATAAGTAATGATATCCTTAATAATTAAAGTGTCTCAATCAAATGCAACAACAATTCAATAAAAAATTTGATGCTATTTCTATTCTTCTTGCTAAAATTGTTTCCAACCTCCCTCAAATTTGTATCATATTTAAATTACTTTTTACTATTATAGCTAATTAGATAGGAGATATCATCAAAAATTCATACGAAGAACCTTCTCCAGGTAGATCTGAATCCAATTACATTATGCCATACAACGAAAACAATTAATACAACTCAATGGGGTCACCCTATTCACATTATCAATATAATAGCCCTATTCATTATCTTTTTTCAAGATAGAATTAATGTAAAAATTATTAATTTTAAGAATTCTGTTTCTAGTTTGATCCTAATGTTTTCAGTTATAATCGATAACCTTAGTAATAACAGTTAGCCTTACCAGCTCCTAATATCAATTCATATTTGCGTAAAAATCTAAATTTAAATTTTTAATAGCCAGCAATAACTACTCATTCTAATCAAGCCTCCAGAATTCCCCTTATAGAATGGCTAGCCCATCTCATACATCAACAACAGATTCAAAGGATCCAGAAAAAGTATATTCTTAATTTAAATTAAATAGTTTAGTCTATATTAACCAGCATGATATTGTTGATGTGCTTCTAAATATTTAATTATTTAATAAACTAAATAAATTATCATTATCCTTTTGTACTAAAAAGCTATTCTCAATTTTTCATTATTATTTAAAGTTTTAACTTATCTAAAAATATACTATTTATATTATGAGATGACTTTGATAATATTTCAACATCACTATAGAGCAATTTTGATTAAAGTTATATAAAATCATATCTAATATTTTATAATAATAATTAAATAAATCTATTTTTAGAATATGATCTAAAATAATTTTCTTATATAAAAAATAATGACAATAGAATATCCTTTGATCCTAAAACCAAAATAACATATCAATATAGCCTTAAATTTCATTTATTTCTAAATATTAAAATTAAATAAAATAAATCAAATTTTCGAAAACATCTTACTTCAAAAACTAATCATCTGTAAGTTAAGAGAAATGAAATTGCTAGATATTTATTTAAATGAAGAACGAACCGAAAAAAATTAGTGCCTTCGATTTTCCCTTCCCAGAATGAAAAAATTAAGATAATAGCCATTTTCAATGGTACTCAATATGATGGAAATTGAAATCTATTTTAACTGAAATAGAGTATTAATTCCTCATACCTAAATCACAGTTCCTGATTTACTAAATTATAAAACCAAATGTTCCATTAAATATAAATTTATATGAACAACAAACAGCCCATCTCTGATATAAAATTCTTGAATGTTGATATAAATTAGAATATCTATTCTTCAAGAAGATGAAGATTTTGAATGTATTTTGGAATTTAAAATGAAATGATATTCAAAAAGTATGTACTGTTAATTGAAAGAGTATAATCTAGCTTTAAAAATGCAAGAATAAGATCATTGATTTAAAACACCTTAAAAGAGATTTTAGTTTTCAAGAAGCATTCTTGTCAAAAGTAAATGAATTAGGTCTATCTTGGGAAAAAAGAATATAAAAAGCTTAAATAATTATTATAATAATTTATATCTAATTATTGTATAAGTATACTATAAAATCTTAGATTGAGAATTATTTGTAGTTGTCTAAAATATATCTACTTTTTACATATTCTTTAAAATATAAGATTTTAAATGAAGTTGTATTATAAATATATTTCACAACTAAATTTAAATTGGAAAACATTCATAAAAATAGCAGTAGAAAATTATTAATTTTATGGTCTTTTATAATTAACTCACATAAATGGTAACCTCTTAATAAAATCCTTAAAATCAATATGATATTCAGGAAATTGAGGAATTTAGATGAAAATTCCATTTTCAACATAGGGATTTCCTATAATTGTAGAGAATTTATTTCCTTATCTCTATTTATGACGAGGATCAGATTTGCATCTCACATACACTTTTTTGCCTTTTCTTTAGAAATAACAATGTTCACACATCTTTTTCAGAGCACTTCTAACTTTCATTATTTAATTATATTAATGATAATTTTATTTTAATTGATACCAACTTTGTTTTGCTTTCATTATTAAGGAATTATTGATAAAGATTTCAATCATATAATAAATGAGTTAGTAAATGGATCATTGCCTGGAGGGAGATTATCAACAAATGATGTGGAAAATTTATTCACAGAACTCCAAAATACTACTAATCTTGTCCATTCTCTGAAAATAGGAGAATCTTATCTTAATGAAGCTATTTATTCTTATGCATTATGCTCTAATTTTACTTAATAAAAGCCAACTTTACTTATTACTAGTTTACATCATTCTAGAGAAGTAGCTAGTTTGTAGATGAATATTTATTTATTTCTTTATGTTTTATGGTAAGTAGAAAATGAAAAAAACCCATTTTATATAAATATGATAAATCATAATTGCATTCTGTATTTATACGAGTTAAATTTAGGATTGTTCCATTTGTAAATATTGATGGATACAAAGAAATTGAATCTGAATTAAAAATTAATAATTAATGGCCAATGACAAGAAAAAATCTTAATAGAACTATTTCTTGTTCTCGTATAGATGAATTAGGTGGAATAGATTTAAATAGAAACTATGGATATCGTTTTGCTTATGATAATATTGGCAGCTCAAATGATCCATGTGATGAAACCTATAGAGGAATTAGTGCATTCTCTGAAAAGGAAACATAAGCTATTAAATATGTGATTGAAAACTATAATGTAAAAATGGCTATGAATTTGCATTGCTTTGGAAATTTATGGGTTTTACCTTATAGTTATGATAACGAAGAGCTAGATAAAGATGGAGTTCCATATCTTATTTATGAAGATTTTAAATAAAATGGTCAATTCTAAGGACAATATAAAATTGGACATGCCATGGAATTAGTTTAATATACTGCAAATGGAGAAGCTGCTGATTGGATGCTTTCTTAAGGTTATTAACTTAATTCTTATCAATCTAGGTGTTATAGCTATTAGTCCAGAGTTAGGAGAATAATCTGATTCTAATTTTATTTCAAACTTTTATCCAGATAAAGAGTATACTATTAAATTATTCAAAACAGAATTTCCCCCTTTAATTAATTTTATTAAATATTTACCATTTCAACCTTTCATTTAAAAGTTACAATAATATAATTCATAAGATGCAAAGAAATATCTTAAGCAGTTGTACTCTAATTAATATCTTGTTGAAATATAATGTATTAACCACGGTGTAGCAAATGGTTCTAATTATTATTTTATTGTATCTAATTCTGTTGAACTTCTTGAAGCATATTACATTAATATTTAATATAATCAAGATTTTAATTAGGAAAAAATTGATGCAAAAGATTTATAAACGATAGATTTATTGAACAATACATTTTCTACTTAATAATTTAAACCAAGAAGCTAAATAATTTACTATTTAATTTTTTAAGGAAAACAATAAGGAGGAGATGTTAAATTCTATTTTGACCTAAATGGAGAAAATCATAACAATAGTAATAAATATAAATAAATAATTTTAGCTTAAATACTAAAATATTTTAATAATAAATAGAATTATATAAGATCAATACAGCATTAGAAACTCCTAAATTTATTATACATAAGCATTTTAATTATATTAATCATTATGGTAGGTATTCTCCTTGAAAATAAAAATACTAAAAGAAAGTAAAATTTATCATTAACTGAATAGAGTTCTGAAAAAATTGAACTAAATGTAAAAATATGAATAAATAATAAATAATAAATCAGTATTTCCCATCTAAAATATATTCATATAATCTATTGATTTTTTATTAATTTTTAATTTCCTATCTTCCTTAAGTATGAGCACGATTTCCTTTATATGATTTAAAATTCTATTTTGTTCTATTTTTCTCACTGCTTAATGATCTAACTTTTTTAGTTTACAACTCTAATTTTATAATTTTTATTTACTTTCTTCTGCATTAATCAATGAAAAATAGCAATGTTTAATAGGTAATTAAGATAGATTGATATTAGATTATATTTCTGATGACTAATTTTATTTAGAATATTCATGTTTCTCAGGAAAAAAAACTTATTATCTACTGATATTAATTTTATTTAGCTCTTGATTGTTATTTTATTCTTATTAAACTTACATTTAGAGATTTTTTTACTCATCTTATTATTATTTTTATGTTTTCTTAATCAAAGTTGAAAGAGGCATTAAAATTGATGGGTCAGATGATCTTTTTTAAATTAAGGTATTATGAGCCAAAATTTATTTTGATTATTGATGTTAATTGTTGCTATGTATTAAATTCTTTTAAACTACTTTTCCTGCTTTATTTTCTGTATCTCTTTAATTATATAATCTTTATATATCAATTTCATTTACCTATCATACACTGATTCTTATCTAATCCTTTAACTACTTGTTTCAGCCTTATTTGTTTATTTTTTTTAAGAGCACATAAGATTTTCTTTATCTTTTAATCTCACTCCATTATCTCTCTACATTTTTAATTTTATGTCAAAATTCTCCAGCTTTGGAACAAGAATCTTTTGTTAAAATTTAATTACCTTTTAAGATTAGTAAGTTGATAATGTTGTTTATTTTGCTTCGTTAGTTTTGAATTGATGATATTTTTTCATTAGATCTTGTCTTGATTATACTATATCATCCCATTTATTAGAATCGTTTACATGTTGAATTGATTCAAAATTTCCTAATGAACTAAAACATTGTTAGGAACTTTATTTCTTGTCATAGAATAAATTTTTACACTTAAAACAAAAAAGTCTTTTGCCATTTATTCGTTGAATTAGAAAAACAGTAATAATATAATTTAACAACTATATTATTTTTAATTTTTATTAGAACTCTAAAAATCAAAAATTATACACAAACTCTCTTCTTCTTCATAAAACTTCTCTATTAAATATTTTTCAGTTAAGTAAATTTAAATAAATTTGTTAAAAAAAATAATGTTAGAAAAATTTTGAGACCATTTATAATCTTTATTATAAATTAAATTTTCTATGAAGAATTTCCTCAGATATATTTGAAATTTAAATCGATTGTTATTATCATTTAAGAGTTATTATATTAGTTTAGTAAAAATGATTAAATGAATTGAACTTATATATAAGAAGATCCATGGTTTACTTAAATAGATTTAGTTATCGTATTGTTAATATTTATAATTTGAAAAGTTGATAATTCATAGAGAAATGTTTAAAGTCAATTTAATTTATAAAAATTTATATGTTAAATATAAGTGATTTGAAAACTGATTTACAATAAAAATTTTAAGCTGTTGACAATATAGAAGTACCTTAAAAATATATATCTGATCTTCATAAAACAATTAAGACATTAACTAAATTATTGAAAATTAGAATTAGAACTGATATGCCTTAATTAAGTATTAATTAGTTTAAAGACACAATGACAGATTTAATTAAAATATCTAAATAAATGGCTGATCAAATACTACATAAATAAACATAATCTTTGTAAGAAACATAAAGATAAAATGATTTAGAGAAAAGGCTATTGTTTTTAGAAGAAAATGTTGGAAGTCAATTGAAAGAACTTACTTAAGTAAAAATATAATTATTATTATAAGTAAAATATTGATTTGCAAAATTAAGTTGATTCAATGTTAAGAGTAAAAGAAGAATTTGAAAATCAATAATTAAAACTAAAAGAAATTGAATTATAAAATAAATAGTTAAAACATGAAAAAGACTAATTAAAATCTTAAAATAGTAATCTTTAAAGTTTGATAAGATAATTAAAAGAAGAAAAAGGTAGTAAAATAGAAAAGAAATTAAAAACACTAAAAGAGGAAGTTTCACATGTTAGCTCAGATTATTAGAAAAAATTAGAAGAAAGAGACACTTATATAGAAAGATTAGAAAAAGAATTATCAATTGTAAAATCAGAGTTGGAAATGAGTGAAGATTATAAAATGCTCACATTATCATCAAAAAAATTATCAAAATCTCCAGAAAAATAATTTTGATTCATAATTAATCATATAGTTTAATTTATAGTTTTTCAAATAACGATTTTATTCAACTAATTATAGAAATTAAATTAAGAGGATAATAATGATAAAAACTTATTTATCAAATCTGCTTTATTTAGTTATAACCACCACTTTTTATTTATTTGCTGTTTTCATGCAAATTTTTATAATCAAGCATAGTTGAAAATAGACTTGCTGTATATAAAGCTGATTAATTCATTTTTTTATAAATCTACTCGACTTCTTTCCTAGATTTATTCATTAAAACGGATCTTGCACTTGAAGAAGTTTTTAACTAATGTTAACATTTTTAATTTTACAGGCATTTATGATTCTTAGGCGTTATTATTATTAAATCTTTTCTCACTTAAATAAGTATTTAACTATCGAGAAGTATCATTACTATCATCTTAAACTAAAATAGGGTCTTACTTAGCTATTTCAGTTTCAGGAGTGCCAAAAAGATTCTATTTTTTTTAACATTTTTTAATCTTGACTTAAGCTTTCTGAAGGACCATATTTTATTATGTTAGTTTAGCAATTAGTTAATCTTTCTCAAATAATTATAATTAATATTTCTTAATCTCTGCTTATTAGTACATTATCCTTTTTGAACAAATACAATTTTTTTCACAAGTTGGCAACGAACTACCAGATAATCCTTAAGCTTGTTAAGTTTAATCTGCTTCATTTAATAAATAATCAAAAGAAAGACGTGAACTTCCTTTCCTCTCACAACTTAATGGATTTGTCATTAAAGTTTCAATTTGCTCCTTTAGCTATTTGTTATCTATCTATAATTTAACTATAGTGTCTTTAAGCTATATTAAATTGATAAAATACTTTAACAGCTGCCAATTTTAGCTAAGTATTTTCATTCTGAAATAACGTATTTATTTCTTATTATTGCTTCATGTCGAATTAACTATATTCATTCTTTTCAATCTAATCTCTTATTTCTTTTTGAAGATACTTTTTTTCATCTTCCTATTTACAAACAGCAATTTTTAGCTCTTCATATTTTTATTGCTGTAAATAAAAAGCATTAGATAGCTGCTCATGACTATGATCTTTTATTTTTATTTGCCTTTATAAATCTACTATTTGTTGTTTTAAAGATTCAGTTTAATCAAATATCTAAGAATGAAACATCTGATCTTTAGAATCTAACTTTGGTATTACTTTTTTATATTAATAGTCATCATAAACACTAACTAAAAATTAAATTAAAATTTACAATTTTAAACAGACCTATTAGGACAAGCATTCTTTGATACAGATAACTTTTCAATATTAAAATTTGGAGTGCTATTTTTTGGATGCATAATTAGTTTATTGTTAATTTATTATTTTATTAAAAAAGTATAATTAAGTTTATTTCTCTTCCATATGATTTTGTATATATAAAATATATCTTTCTATTGTGGACTAAATTTTGGGGTTTAATACAGAACCTCAAAGTACTTAAACAATTAAGTAATATAAAGTGGATTCTAAGTTTTCACTTTTAAAAAATAAATAAGTCAGAAATCATATTCCTAGAATTAATTTTTAAATTCAACTAAAAAACGAGAATTTATGAGTTTTACTGAATATATCATTATATTTTTTAGAAATTATAATTTAATTAATCAGTTCTTTGGCTCTTATTTAAATCTATAGATTTTTTGAATAAAAATATTTATTTTAAAATTAAACAAATTTTTTCCAGATCTTACAACTTTAATAGGACATTATCTTTTGGCTAACAGTTCGCTTCGTTTTTATGATAGCCCTTCTAATGGCATTGCTCTTAGCTATATGAAATGTTATAGCAAATTGAAAAATAAGACAATAAATATATCTATTCTAAATTTTTAGATTTTTATCGATACTCAATAAACTTATTATAAATATATTCTAATCTTTTCTCAGATATATATTAATATTTATATTTCAAAAATAGACAATTTATGGTAAGAAATGATTAGTAAGACTTGTTTGATTTATAAGGGTTTTTTTAATTTTGTTAAAAATTCATAGCAATCTAAAAGAATGGTAAATGAACATGCCCTATTTATTTATAATGTATAAAAAGATTGAAATCTTCTATAAAAAAGAAAATTTCAATCTAAATTTATACTAAAGTTGTTTTGTTTAAATTAGAATATAGAAAGGGAGAGTTTTAATAAAAAAACATAGAATTTCAATAGGATCACCTGAAATTGGATAGAATAGATAAATTTTTTTGATATTTTTCTCTTAAAAAAGTTATATTCATCAAAAACAACAAATTCATTTATTAATTAATTCTGAGATTTCTTGTATTTAAACAAATATTACAATAATACTAATATATATAATATATCAAAGAAGCTAGAAGTAATTTGATTAAAATGAAATTTTGATGTTGATGGAGAACAAAATTTACTATATTTTCTTTTAAATTAGTTTTCTAATTGATTATTTTAGATGATTTGCTTTATTTTTCAAATAAAGATTTTTATGTAAATCAATTGACCTAATTATCAAACGTATATTTGGAATAAATTTAAATATTCATATATATATTTAGAATAAGAACAATTATTAGAATACTACATAAATTGAGTTTCAATTATTTCAAAATATTTAAATAGAATTTAATAAATCAAATTAATTTATTGATTTCATAAAAATTATTCTCAGAACAACCTTCTTCTTGTAATTAGTCTTATTTGGGTCCTTTTTTTCTCATAGCAATAGATAATAAATTGGCATCTTCATCATTTAATACAAGGAGGTTACAACCTAGTCTATTTGAAAGATTAGAATTAGGCCCTGAATCAAGATAATATTCGTCTGTCTGCGAGAGTATCATTTTTATTCCTACAGAATGTGATTTTTTTAGTTCTTCTCTAAAATTTTATGATCTCAAAATAAAATAAATTCTTGATATTTCATATAACATATTAAGATAACTTAGTTTTGTTTACATTTAGTTCTTTACTTTCTTATAAAATCTTTTGTAATCTTATATGTCTACATCCTTTGAGTTTAAAGTTACTTTTTTAATCTTTTATTTCCAATCTTTTTATATAGATATATTCTAAAATTCTGGGTAATAGAAGGATATTAAATCAGAAAGTACTTTTTGGTTAAGTTAGTATTCGTTCAAAATTATAATTACATGTTTGATCATAAATAGTACAGATACAATAGAGCCAATATTTGCCAAAAGATCACCAATATGTGGATGTTGAAAAATCGTTTTTGTTTGATTTCCTTTCATCATAATATAAATTAATCCTAACACATCATTTTCATATGTTTATTTACAATATTCGAATGAATTAGTTTAAGTTTGTATTGAAGATCCTATTATATATTCAAAATATTTAGGTCCTCCAAAAAGAAATGAATCTTAAACCTCATATAAATTACTTGATAAAAATGTATTTAAAGTATAACAATTTTTGGTTTCAATCTAGACATAAAACTCTTACAAGCTTGTCTATTCTGATCCATCTCTAGAATCCAAAGATTTATAGTGTACTTACATTACTACAGTATTTAAAGGTTACTTGAAAAATTATTCAGTTAATTCTTAAGAGGCACATTTTTCATTTGGTTAAAGATATATCTCTTAACATAACACAATTTCTATATACATTTCAGATGTTGTATATATCTCTCCATTAATAGTCTAAAATGCTAAGCTCATTTTTGGTATAATGTATTTACTAGATCCATCAACAGAAGTTTCATTTGACATATTTATCACTTACAGTTCTGTAAAACTAAAATTGGTTGTGTACATGACTAATGGTAATAAAATCTTAGATTCAAAAGGGTCTATTTAGTTTTCACCAAATTTCCAATAATACAATTTAATAACATCGTAATTTAAATCCAACAACGAAAAATCTGATACATACATTGAATGAGAAATCTTAGGACTTAATTAATTGTTTTGCCATTAGTAGAAAACCCAAATAGCATATCCTAAACTTGCAGAACATATAAGTAATGTTACTAATCCTCCAAAAGCACTCTTGTAAATTGATTGTTTTGAATCAATTTATTAAATGAAGGGAACACCAAAAAAGTCAGCTGTTCGTAATAGTTGCATCAAATCACTACTTAATTAAAATGATAAAGAAAAAAAAGATTAATTTTGGGTAGTAAAATTTTAATTAATAATATTTGTATTGTCTTTTGGTCTTCATGAAATAGAATGGAATCTTTTTTCATATTGGAATTCTGCTATATAATAAATAGATGTAATAATTAAATATCAATAATTTTAATTTATCTAAGCTCAAATTATTCTGGTAAAAAGTTTTCCATCAATTAAAATTTCACTATGTTGAAGTAAAACTATTTTCAATATTTAAAATAAAGTTTTTTCAACTTTAATTTATCATTCTAAGTAAAAAAAAGTTTGTTTTGGTAACAATAATGTTAGCTTGAATGTAATCTATAAAAAATTACAATAAATAGTCTATTCTCTGAATTTTTTATTAAAACAGGAAGTTGAAAAATCATGCCCTAAAAATAAATAATATAATATATTATTGTTTTTTTTTTAATTTAGTATTTAAATGTATCATAGTATCCTAATTATACCTTATAAAGCTCGGATAATATTGGATAATATTAAATTAGGTTTAGTATAACTGATTAAACTTAAAAATGAGTTCAAGCCATATTAAAAAAACTTTTATTGTTTATTCTTATGATTTACCTAGAAAATTCGATTATTGTACAAATTACCACTTTTGAATCATAAATGGAAAGAAATATAGATAACAAAACTGTGGAAAAATGTATATTTTTTCACAAGGAATATTCTATAAAAAGATATTAGGTTGAAATCAAATAAATAAGATCTTATTTTATACTTTAAAAAGAATCAAATATTTTTTATTAATTTTCTCTGTTCATTAAACTTTATTAGTTTCGTAAAAATCGTTTTCTAAACAAATTTCATCTGGAATTTAAAGATTGGTTTGTTCAATAACTTTGCTAGAAAGAGACAATAGGTCAGCATCTTCATCATTAAGATACGATAATGCTGAGGATAATCTATTTGTCCAATTAGAGTTAGGCCCAGAATCAATTAACTCTTTAGGTTATGCAAGATTAATTTTGATCCCAATTTGATGAGACTTTTTTAGTTCTTATCTAAATTTAAATGATCTTAAAATGAAATAAACTCTTGACATTTCATAAAGTAAATTTAAGTAACTTAATTTAGTTTACATTTAAGCTAATACCTTTTGGTAAAATTATAAAAATTCTTTTACATCTACCTCATATTAATTTAAAAGTACTTTTACTATCTTAAATCTCCAGTTTCTTTTAATAACAATAAATTTAAATTCAGGATAATAAAATTAAATTAATTCATGTAATATCTTTTTATTCAGGTAATATTCGTTGAAGATAATAATAACATGCTTAATCATAAAAAGAACAGAAACAATTGAACCAATGTTAGCTAGAAGATCTCCAGCATGTGGATACTCAAATATAGTTTTAATTTGATTCCCTTTCATTACGATATAGAAAAGTCCTAAAACATCGCTTCCATAGGCTTATTTACAAAAACCTATAGAATTTGTTTAAGGTTGTATTAATGCTCCATTAATAAATTCTAAATTTCTTGAAAGCCCAAATAAAAAAGAGTCTTGAACATCATAGAAATTACTTTATAGGAAGGTATTTAAAGTGTAGCAAGTTTACTATTCTATCTATATGTAAAATTCTTATAGGCTACTTTATTCTCTACCGTCACGAGAATTTAATTATTTATAATTTACTTATAACACTATAGTATTTAGAGGCTATAAAAAAAATTACTCAATTAATTCATCAGAAGCACATTATTCATTCTCTTTTAAATAGATTTCTTAACATCTAACTATTTATATATACATTTCAGATGTTGTATATATTTCGCCACTTATATTTTAAAATGCTAAGTTCATTCTAGGTACATAAAAGTGTGATTCTCCAAAAGTAGTTTCATTTGATTTATTTATAAGTTATAGCTCTGTAAAACTAAAGTTAGTTGTGTACATGACTAAAGGTAATAAAATCTTGGATTCAAAAGGGTCTATTTAGTTTTCACCAAATTTCCAATAATACAATTTAATAACATCATAATTTAAATCCAACAAAGAAAAATCTGACACATGAATTGAATTGGAAATCTTAGGACTTAACTAATTATTTTGCCATTAATAAAGCACCCAAATAGCATATCCCAAACTTGCTGAACATATAAGTAATGTAACTAATCCTCCAAAAGCACTCTTATAAATTGATTATTTTGGATCAATTTATTGGACAAAAGGAGCACCAAAAAAATCGGCTGTTCGTAATATATTTAACATAATCAATTTTTAATATCAAAAAAAAATCCTTTATAATGAGTTTAATAGTGTAATTAAACAAAGTATAATAATGTCTACTTTAATTAATGAAGTCGGGCTTTTCATAATCAGGTGTAGTTAAAAGAAGATCATAAATTTTTATAACAAAACTTTATTTTTTTCATCTTGAGAGAGACAAAATTCAAAAATGTATAAGAAATTATATAACCTTATTAATACCAAAAAAAACCGCATTCACTCCAATAACTTTGTAAACTTTAAATTTTATTCTAAATAATCATTCATTTAATATTTTCTAAACTTATTTATTAGTTGTATAAAAATCCAAAATACTGATTTAGCATTTTTGACTTTGATAAATTAGATCTGAGATTTTAATTCTTCTCCCCTTATATTCTTTGTCTAAAATTTTTATTAAAATTAGATTTGTTTAATCCCTTTAAATGAATCAATAAAAATTTCTGTATAATCAATATCTAAGTCGATAACACATTTTTCATAAATATTACTAGATCTTTTGAAGTGTTTTATCAATATGTGAAAGATTTCCTATTTAGCCTATAGAAAGTATTAAAAAGATTTTGAATCAGTAACATTAATCCTACCCTGAAGTATGTATTTTTATTTCTTCGAAATATTAAATTATCTCAATCACTAAGATTATGGTTTTTACCTTTATTTAAAATAATAAAAAATTCTCTAAATTCTTATTTGTCCTTCTCTTTAAAATTTTTTTTACTTTTAAAATTCCTTTTTAAAGTCTCAGAACTAAGCACCATTAAAGATCCTTTTACATAAACTTCAATATTTTAGAAGAAAATAAATTAATAATTAAGTATAATAATGTGTTGTATAAAAAAGGGCAAAAAAACTAAATTGATTAAAATTATTTAGAGGTCAACTAAAATAAATTTACGATTTTAAGTAACAATTGATATTTGAATTGAAACTTATATATTAAATAATTAATTTTTGATATATTTTGATTTGAATAGATAAAATAATTTAGTTACAATTCAACATAAAGATGAAAATATTATTGGATTAAATTTATTTTCTAGGAGAAAAAATCATTATGACTATTTCATCAGTAGAGTTAACTAAAATTTTGTAATAATTAAGATAACACAGATGACTAGATAGAAATTACATTAAAATTTTACTTAAATGTAATTCCTTATAGAAATCCCTCTTACATCTAAATTGAAATTCCAATAATATAAAAAGTCAAAGAAAATTTAATAATATTTTTTTAGAGGAATTCATATAATAATTACTTACTTCCATGAAAATTCTTAAAGCGAATATTATAAATTTTTCAAAAAATTTAAATTGAAATTAAATGTTAAAGGAAGAAACTAAATTATTTAAATTGTTTTAGAATTTATTGATGTAGATTCTATGAGAATTTTAAGATAAATTTGAAAAAAATCAGCGTAATTTAAAATCGTGGTTAAATATTATAAATCCTTTATGGAAAATCTAAAATTTCTAAATATTTTGATAATTTAAATTAATATAATACATGTAAAAATAGAGATTTCCTACACTTGGTGAATGGACTGAGAAAGTATTTATATATACAATATATATATTTAAAGAAAACAAACTAATTTACAGAAGAAAAGCTAATAATTCGAAATCCAGAGGAATTGAAATCTAAAATAGCAAAGATGATAGCTGAAGGTGCTAAGTAGACATAAATAGTAACAGATTTTGATTAAACTATCTCTTCATTCCTAAGTCCAGCAACATTTAGTTTGTTTAGGTTTACGATAATAATATATAAATAGAATGTCAGAATTATCACCACAAGATTTCAAAAATAAAATGCAATTATATTATGATTATTATGTTCCGATAGAGAAGGATTAAAGCATAAAAATTGAAGAAAAAAACAAACATATGCATGAATGGTATTAGAAAGTTTCTGAAGCCTTTCATGAAGCAAAATTCACAAAGTCATTATCTTGCTAAATATTAAACACATCACACATTTATTTAAGATATCTTTTCGAAACTTTCTTTAATAAATGTGTAGAAGAGCATATTCCATTTCACATTGTAAGTGGTGGACTAGATAAAGTGATAAATACAATTCTAGCATCAATTCATGAGATTGATTCTTATGATGAAATGACATTGCATACAAATGAAATGATTTTTTAAGATGATACTTTAGAAAAAATGGAAATGTTAGTAACAGCTACTACAAAAGCCAATATCTTAGAGACTTCAGGAATTCAATTTAGAAATAATACAATTTTATTAGGAGATCTACCTAGTGATTTTTATATGACTAAATTTTTAAATATTCCAAATCAAGTGAGTATTGGATTTTTAGTTCAGGATCATATTTAGTAGATATTAATTTATATTTAGTTAATTGGAAGAATATAAGAAATTATATGATATAACCATAATTGGTGATCCTAGTTTCTTAATTCCATTGGTTCTATTATCGAAAATCATGGGACATCCATTATCAGAAGAATGTACTTAGCTTTTCACTTCATAAAATTATGATGAGCTTCGTTAACTCTTTTGAAATTGAGATTATTTAATACAAAATACAATAATTATTTCATTTTCTTTAAATCTATTAGAACTTTTATCAAAAAGGCTTATTGCAAGACCAAAATAAAAATATATAATGAATAAAATTTCATATATTTTTTTAAGTAATGAGTGAACAAGAACATTAATTAACTAAGAATCAAAATTAAGTTTTATAATCCACAGAAATCCACAATTCTAAGCAATAAGAAAATTCGAATTAGATATACACTTACAAGGCTCCTTGGTTGATTTATGCAATGGGATTTTAATCCAAGCCAAGTCCTTAATCTCGTATAGCAATTGGCAGTATGATTGAAGACATTTAGAATGAAGTAACTATAACATTATTTTTTATAGGTGTTTATTCTTTAGCTTGACAAGGAACAAGAAACATTTTCCAAAGAGGCTAAATTCAATCATAGATATGCTCCAACTAAAGTTTTATGGATACCTGATGCTGAAGGAAAATATCCAGATTTGTTGGCAACTAGCGGAGAAAATTTAAAAATTTGGGAATACGATGATTAAAATTCCCAAGTTAAACTTAAATGGGACTTAAAAAATGTATTTAATTTCTATTTATAAACATATTTAGTCAAGTGATTTTAATGCTCCTTTGACATCTTTTGATTGGAGTTGTAAATAATAAAATTATATTGGAACCGCATCAATAGATACAACTTGTACACTTTGGGATATTGAAAAATAAGCTGTTTTTACTCAACTTATTGCTCATGATAAGGAAGTTTATGATATTTGTTTTAGTGTAGACCATTAAATATTTGCATCTGTAGGAGCGGATGGTAGTTGTAGATAATTTGATTTAAGGTTATTCAATAATTAATGTTTAGAGCTTTGGATCATTCGACTGTGTTATTTGAAACAGAAAACAATAACCCCATCGTAAGATTAGCCTGGAATAAATTGGATACTAATTATTTGGCTATTATAGAAATGGATGTCAACTATGTAACATTGCTAGATACAAGGTAAATTTATTCGCTATCTAGATAACCACTTCTACCTTTAGCTAAATTAAAAAATCATAAAGATTATGTTAATGCAATAGCATGGGCACCTGAATCGACAACTCATTTATGTAGTGTCGCAGATGATTCTTCAGCTTTGATTTGGGATTTTTCAGAACTTTAGAACAAGCAAAATGATTCTAATTCTATTGGTATTTTTTCATTATATTGTAGATCCACTACTTGAATATAAGGCAGAAAATGAGATTAGTAATTTATCTTGGTCTTCTATTAAAACTGATTAAGTGAGTATTTGTTATAATAAATCATGTCAAATTTTAAATGTTTGAAATTCAATTCATAATATACTTGTTATTTTTATTTTATACATATATATACCATAGTATTTTCTAATAATGTTATTTTACAATTCAATTATCATTATTATAAGCAAAAATAAATAAATAATTCATCTTGTCAGAAATTCATCGATATTAATAATTCTCCAATTACAATCCTTTCCCAACAATAACTAAGAAAAATCTTTTGATTTTAGAGCCTCAAAAATATTTGTTTAATTTTTTTTAATAGATAAGAACCTAACAAAATGATATGAATAAGGATGGAACTAATTTATCAATCAAAGTTAAATACCTAAAAATTCTAAATTTTAATACTAGTTTTGCATTTGATGGCACAACTTACAATAACTGATATTTTTGGTGTGTTAACAGGATTTCTAAACAAAGAAAGTAAAGAATTGTGAATTTCAAAATTATTCTGATATTAGAAAATTGGTTTCTAAATTACAACATTTTGTACCTAAAGATAATAGCTTTAATCATTATTTAATTCTAAACAAAAAGAAATGTTAGAAAAAACTATTTCTTCTTCAATTTCAGGATCATAGATTGGTTCAATAAATTGATTATTCTCTTTAAGTTGTTTTAATCCTGATTCAAATCCTTTTACTAACTCAGAATCGCATGTCTAATTAGCAAACTCCAAAAAGTCTTCATGGTTGATTGAAGCAATTAGATTATTGAAAGCATAGATAAATCCATAAGGATCTTATATTTTCAATTCATTTTATACAATGGTAGCCGCTGCTTTGTCTTCAAAAGGGTTTAGAAAGCCTATCAAATGAATTAGTATTTTACCTTTATTAAAATAAGGTATTATTAAGTTATGATGACTTCTTGAAAAAGAGGATGCAATTCGCTTTAGAAACATGAAATTTTATTATCATAAATATAATTATCAGTATTAGCAAATTAAATTATTTTTTTTCCATTAAATTAGAAATAATCTTACTTCCTAAATTCTAAATTAATATAAAACTACGATTAGATTGAGTCAAAATTGAAGCATTTTTTAAATTTAAGAACAAAATATTTTCAATCTTCTTGATGATTAATTCTCCTAAAATAAGATCATCAGTTTGATTCCATTAACTATAATGTATTTGACTTTAAACTGAAACTTTCATTGATTTCATAGATTAAGATTCATCTTAATCAACTATAATGTTTAAATATCATTAGATTACAGATTAAATAAAATAATATATTTGTTTCTTTAATCAATGTGTTAAAGACATTCTTTATTTAAGCTTTAGTTGGATATCATAATATTATATGTCATCCCTTTTCAAGATTTCTTTGTCTATAATTGTAAAATCTAATCAAAAAATTCAGGTTAATTACATTATAGTATTTTTTAAATTATTTAAAGAACTTTCTTTATGTTTAATTCAAAGATAATATTTTATATTCTGCAATTTATTTCCATTTATTACAGAAATTAACTAAGAATTCATTTATCATTTAATACTAAAACTAATCAATTTAATATTATTTTTGATTTTATAATTGATTTATTTTTCGTAGAATTAATCTATCCAAAAAATATGAATTTAGATTCAAAATGAGTCATTAAATAATTTGTGATATAAAAAAGTAATTACTCATTTAAATTTAGAAATATATATAGGCTAAATTTTATTTAAAATATTGTATTGATTGAATCTGTTTGTGACCATATAATTATTTTGGAGATCTTGAGAAAATTAATCCTTTTGTGACAACTATCTGCTATGATATGGAGAATAAATTTATGTTAAAGTGAGTTTTCCTGTTGGACTTAGAGGTGGACTATTGTATTTTAAAGTTGTTTTTTCTTATTTTTTTGGAAGCGATATACTAGATTGATGCTTTTTCTTTTCAGATTTTTTCTTTATGACATACTATCTAATTTTTGATACTTTTTCGAGTTAAAACCAAATATGATTTAACGCTTCATGTGATGATAATCTTTCGTTTTAATCGTCATTCAATATGCATTTCAAAAACTATATTCCAGTATTGCTTAATTTGCAATCATTAAAATTAATGATTCCAAGTTAATTATTAATTAAAATTTATTTAGAATTTATATTATCAAATGGATTTTTGCCTATTAATACATAATACATTATAATCCCTATACTATACACATCAACTTTATAATCATATGGTTCATTCCTTAAAATTTCTGGTGCAATAAACCCAGGAGTACCACATCTTTTAAATAAATAGTGACCATCATTATGATAGAAATCTGCCAATCCAAAATCTGTTAAGCATACGCTATCTAAGTTATCTATTTATCTGAATATAATATTTTCTGGTTTAATATCTCTATGCATGATTCCCTTTGAATGTAAATATGATATTGTTTTTATTAATCTAAATATAAATTTAGCTGTCTTTTCCTCTGAAAATAAAGAGCTTTTTTCTATGTGCCCATCCAAATCTTTTCCTATTAGTAATTCCATTACTATGTAAATATTATCAGAGTTCTCGAAAATCTCGTAAAACTTTACACAAAACTCGGTTTGTACAATTCTTAATACCTTTATTTCCTTAAATAAAGCGATCAAGTCAGCTTCATCTATAAAGGATGACTTTTTCAAAATTTTGACCGCATAATCATAACCATCACTACTATTTTTTGCCCGATATACCTAATTATCTAGCTATTACTTTACTTCAGTAAATCTTCCTTTACTAATCTTTTTTATCAATGAATATTATTTCTAGAAATCACTTTATATTGTATGTCTTTTAAGTAACTTAAACCATTAAATTGATTCGCTATAAAATTCAACTGAATCAAAACACTTAATCAAGCGGATACCCTTAGGGTCTTACAATTAGTCAATAATACTATTTTCATAATCAAGCCAAAATGTTCGATTCTTAATTAGGATATCAAATATGTATACCTTATCATCATATACTAAATAATTATCATAGACCTTTAGATCTACAATCGTTATGCTATCTCCATCTTTTATTTTAACAATATCCTTAAATTAAAATGAAGCAAATTCAAAGGGTAATGGAGTAGAATTCCACTTCATCTCTGTGTAATTCTATTAAAAGAAGGATCTGCAATGTTTAAATTCACAACTTAAATAGCGAACAAAATTTTACCTTGGATTAAGGTCCTTGTTAAACATGAGTAGATTAATTTAATATCATCCCATATATTAATTTTTTTCATAAATTATCGATTATAAATTAGTCCTATCTAAAAATAATCTCAATAAGATATACTTAAAGTGTTAATAAAGAAACATTTCAAATAATATTTTCTCTAATTATAAATTCTACATTTAAAAATAATAAATATCATGACAAAATAATTAATCAATAATATCAAGCGATATTAAGTTAATAATAATAAAGAAATGGGAGAATCCAACTCATTTATTTACTTATCGCTTCAAACATAATCCCATAATTTTATAAATTTATGATATGATATGAGTTTCTAATTACAATCTTTGACATAATTGTAAATTAGATTTCAAAAATAATTAAATTTAATCTCCTAGCAGACAAAGCTTTTTACTTTAATAAGATAAAATAAAATTGGGGTTAATTTTAGTTTGATTTAATGACTAAAGAATTGACTCTACTTTGTACTTATATTAAATCCATTTAGAAATTATTAATAAACATTTATGCGATATAACTTTCAAAACCTATTGGTGAAGAAATAGAATTAAATAATAGATCTTAATTACTTTAATACTATTAGATTAAGTAAAACTATTAAAAAAGATATAATTTATAAAGAAGGGTGTTCTTATAATTCTGTTTTTATTGATATACTCTTTAGAAAACTAGACAATAATTATATCTTGATCTGAAACTCTGATTTACGAGAGTAATATATAAATAAAAAAATTATATAAAATATTAGGAATTATTAATTTAGAAACTTAAGAATGAAAATAATAAATTAGATATACAATATATAATTGAACACTCAATTAAATTCCAATTCTTCAGGTTTGATTACTTTTCCAGTAGGCTTTTATTTTAATTTTTAAGCATCTCTTAACATTGATTTTCTCATATCTGATCAATAAAATAAAGTATACCATATGCATCTTCATTTTTTCCATTCTGACTACTGTAATATTGATATACAGTCTAATAAATTTCGTATCCAAAATTTTTATACATTAAAACAGCAATTTTATTGGATGGTCTTACAAACAAATCCACATACCAGCCATTTTATCTATTTGTAACTTCTTCTATGTAATTCATCAAGAATCTGGCCACTCCTTACCTTCTATATTCTGGGGCTACAGTAATTGCCTTAAATAACAACAATAG
Organism: Paramecium sexaurelia; assembly: GCA_000733375.1. Taxonomy (NCBI): domain Eukaryota; phylum Ciliophora; class Oligohymenophorea; order Peniculida; family Parameciidae; genus Paramecium; species Paramecium sexaurelia. Next base: position 423,416 of record JPFM01000033.1, read on the forward strand.
GAATACGCTTATGTGTCCATGCCAATTTTGTTTATTGTTATTTGCTTTTTCACCTTCAATTTTACCCAACACTAAAAATAATTTAAAAGTATTTACAATATCCTTGAAAATTTCCATAATGGTTTTTAATTGAAATGCAAAATTCTGGCCATTTAGCAATATACTTCCCATAAAAACCAACATTGAACTTAGGTCAATTGTATAATTACTGTTTCAGTCAAAATGTCTAAATTTATGTTGTTGTAATCTAATATATCGAAAATTTGAAATGGTTTAATGGTTGACATAATTATAAAAAAATAAATTAATGAATTAATTACCAAAAGAATCCATTATAAAGTTGTAATAACACATAAACAAAGAAGTTGTAATTTAATTTTAAGGTGGTAGATAAGTAAAAGGAACTTTATTATCATCTGATAATCAACTCAATCTAGTTTTGGATGATGTAAGAGAATTACCATCACAAAGAATTTTAGGATTAGTAATTTGCAGAGGAGCATTAATTAATAGTTTTGCTATTGATGGAATGGAAGAAATTGAAAATCCATATAAAAATGATTTATAATATTAATGAGTGGTAAATTAATCCATGAAAAGCTTTAATCAACACAACAGATAAATATTTTTTATCATCATATAAATCTAATTTAAAGCTAATCTAACAGAAGTGTATATATTCAATAGAAATAGATAATCTCTCTTAGATTTTAATATGCTAAAATAAATTTCTAATTTATTTAAATATGATAATAATAAGACTTTCTCGTCATTTCTCTAAAATCAAGAAGGACTTATTTACCAACCCTGAATTTGATAAGATACATCCTGAATTTTTAGACCATAAACCACCTACTACTTTACATAGATAATCTAAGGAAGTGCCTTATATAAAATCCCTTTTCAGATATAAAGATATTGCTTAACCTTCATTTGAAAATGCATTGCATCAAAATGTAATAGCATTTTTTATTTTGCAAGTTCAAAACATTTGTTGAAGGTCATGTCAGTCCAAAAGGAGCTTTAAAGAACTTATCGGAAGAATAAATAAAATAAATCTAAACTCAAGTTTCTAAGAAATTATAAGATTTAGAAGATACTGGATTATCAAGAGAAGAGATATTAACAAATGGAGTCGAAGTAAAAAATTAATTAAAATATTAGAAAGGGATTCCATTAAGTTATGATGCATTTTTTTAATTACTAAAAAATAATGAGTAAGCTCGTTTAGTTTATTTGGCTCCAGGTGAAGAGTTTACAGTCTAAAAAATAGTTGATATTGCTTTAAGGTAAGACATCGGTAAGGATTAATTTAATGTACCAATTAATAAATATCCTAATAATATGAAATTAAAAAATTATGATAAATAGAAAGATGTTTTAGTAAATACTAAAGATCATCTAGAACATGTTAATGAATTGATTAGTGATGAAGTAGTTTATCATCATCATCCATAACCCAAAAAACCTATTAGAAGAGTAAATAATTATGATATTCATTGGAGAAATACAGAATTCTTAATTTAATTCTTAAATAAAAGTGCTAAAATTAAAAACAGACATTAAACAAATTTGGCTGAAGTCTAACATAAAAAAGTTACAAGATCTATTAAAACAGCTAAGCATATGCGTATTATATAATATTTAAAATTTAGTTCTTTTACCTTCCAATTCATCCATTCAACCTTACCATAGAAAATCACTTACTAGCTTAGAAGATGACATTTAAGAATTCGCAAGAAGAAAAGTCAATTTGACTACAGGTTAAGTCTATACTGAAACTCCATTATAAAAAAGAGAAAGATCATTAGAAAGCTAAACTATGATTGATGGAGAATAAGAATTAAATCCAGGATCGCCTAGACCAAATAATCTGAATTTAATTAAAGGTATTGTTTATGCTGAAAAATTGAAAAAGAAGGAATTAGAATAATAAGGCATTAAATTGACTAAAGAAGAAGAAGATTTAAGAAACTATAGATTTAATGGCAATGAAGTTAAATTTTAAGCAATGAGAGATGAATAATTACTAAAATAAGAAATTAAAAAGGAAATTGAGGCTAAAGATGGAGAGTTTGTTGAAGAATACAATTAAATTAAAGTATCAAATTATTCTAAATTAGTCTAATGTTGAAAAAATACCAACATATTATTTGAGTTAAGCATTTATAAGTGAATAAACATTGTAAATGGAAAAATTATAGGAACTTGTTTATTAAAAACCAAAAAAGGCATATACTTATGATGAAAGCCTAAGAATAATAGAAGAAGTTAAATCAAGATTAAATAAGTGATATTGTTAATATTCAATCATACACATGTTTAAAACCAACATCTGTTTCACAAGATATTATTCTCTTCTCTAATGTATCCGTAACATCTTGCAATTTCTCTTTATCACTTTTTAAAACATTCAATTACGCATCCAAAAATTCAGCATCATTTTTTACATCTTAAGATTTCTTTAAAGACTCATTTAGTAATCTTTTTGCCTTTATTTATTAAAATCAGATTTACATCATTTTAAATAAAAGTACAGAGATCGTCACTGGATTTACCATGAGTATTTTTTACAGTTGCAATTTCCATTCTTAAATTAGACATTTCTTTTTTGCCAATCTCTAAGTCTTTTTTAAGCTCTGTTAAATAATTCTGTAAATATATTTAATCAATACTTCTAATTTAGCTAAATGATCTTTAACATTTAATTGTAGACTCTCCTCGATTGATTTTTGTCTTTTAAGCATTAGCTTTTATCTCTCTCTCTCTGGATCTAATTCTTGATCAGATTCCAAACTCTCGTTTAACATAATAAAATATAAATATTTATTATTATATGTAGCCTAAAGGATTTAATCTTTAGATATTGTTTCTCTAATTAACTTGCGGAAAATATATATAAATGAGTCAAATCTAATAATCTTTTTATTAAGATAAAAGTAATATTAAAAATTTTATCATACTCATTCTTTAACTATTTTTTTTATTCAAATCACATTCTTCTCCTCTTTATTGTTATTGCAGAAATCGTTTTACTTTAATAATTCCCCCAAAATCTCAAACCCAAAATTTTAGCATTTAAAAGTCCTTTTATTTGAATAAACTCTCTATATTATTTTTGATCTTGATCATCTTAATTATTTTTGATCATTTAATAAGTCAATCGATCTTGAAGAAATATTTCTTACATTTTTAGTTAAAAAAATCTTTTTTTTGATATTTCAAGGATTCAATTCTAATTCCAACTAGATTATTAATATTTTCTTTAAGTTTTGATTTATTTTTTAAATTTATATCATATAAATTTATGGAAGATCTCAAAAAAGTTTCATTAAAAGAAATTAAAATAAAAAAAGAAATTTCATTAGTCTTTTGTGGAGTTTATTTTAGGTTATTGATAAACTTAAGTACTAAATAAATCAAAAACTCTTTAAATTAAGAATTTACACAAATTTGAAGTATCTGTTTATGTTATTAAAAAGCGATTTACTGTAGCTTTGAAATTTAAATAATTTTGAAAGGGTTGATAAATTATATTTATTCTATAGAACTTGGAGTAATCGTCAAAAATCAGATTAATATATTTGAGATGCTTAAATAAATAGGACATTTAGATTTATAAAATTTAATAAGAAAATTCAAAGAATTCTATCTTGCATTTTACAAATATAGAAGAACTAATTTAGTTATGAAATTAGTTAAAACAAAATAACTCTCATCAAAATTTCATTTCGAATGCTACAACTCCTCTTCTATTGAAATTCTCAACCAAGAGTGTAAGACCTCCAATTAAAGAACCTCCAACAATTCCTCCTACAAAAAATGGGACAATCCCTTTATAAGAATACTATTTTCAAATACCCAATGTTGATTTGTATACAGCTCCTGAAATAGCACCGCATAACATATTTTTTTTTAGTTAATTTATATCAGCTAATTCATCTTCAAATAAGAGATTCATTCCTGCACCCACAAAATAATAAAGCATGCTTGCACTTGCAGCTGCTTAACCATATGTTGATGTACGTTTTCCTACAGCGTTAAAGAAATTATTCAAAATCAATTTTTTAGGCATATTTAGTTATCTTGGAAATCCTTCGATTGCTCCTTTCAATAATCCGATTGATGAAGCTATTTTAGAAAATCCAACTTACCTAACATGTAACTAACACCAACAGTAAAACTTATCTTGTCTCCAAAGTCTTATCCAGAATATTATTCAATTTAATTTTCTGCCTTGCTTCCCATAAATTAAAATTTATTATTAATTAACTTAGTTTCATACCTCAAATAATGATTATATCTTAAATAATATTTTATTATATCGAAAAATCCATCAACATTTAATACTAATATCTTGAAAACATATTAAATTAAATATATTTAATAAATTTCTATTTCTCTTAATTTTTACATAAAAAAAGATTTTATCAATGAATTAACTCTTTTCTTTTTAGTGAGTTAAGCATTAAGAGTAAAATATATTTATTGTTTAATGAAATTTTGATACATTATTATATAATTATTTGAATATTGGAGTAAATTAAAACTTAAGAAAGATTTATTTAAAATTTAGATATAAAGATTATAATTATAAATAAAAATAAGATTTACAAGATCAATTATATTAAATTGTAAGAATATCATTGAAAATATGAAGTTTATTACTTAGACGAATCAAATAAATATAAATAATTTTTTGAATCATCCTTGTTTTTGGATTGGTAAGAACAATTTAAATTCAGGAGGCAATTCTTCTTCGCTATATAGACGATCACTGAAATAGATTCTTCTAATTCTGCAATTTGCATGAATTTAAACTCTTATATTTTTGAATATAAAATTTACCGTAAAGTTTCTATGTAATTCGTACCGTATGCTCTTCTAGTAAAATCTGACAAATTGAATTAGATTTAATTCCATCCTTCATCCAATCTCATAGGCATAGTACAAATAAATGGTTTCACTCTAGTTGTTGACTAATGTTGTGAATCATGTTAATACTTAATAATTTGAAGCTCGAAATCTTCTTCTAACATTTTTATCATCTAAGACTTGAACTTCAAAAGTAAAATATTTTTTAAGCTTAAAGTTAATAAACATATTTTACATTCTTTATAATCATTACTAAAAATGGTAATTTGATTCCCAAAGTTTCTTTTGGATCAGCAGGAGCAGTTATAAAATTAGTACTTACATTTGTGCCCATAATTTCTAAAACTGATGATTAAATATCTTGGTCTGTAATTCGCTTTATATGTCCATTCTTAACTTTAATATTTACGGTAGAAAATACTTTGTTTGTCCCAAATTTACAAAGGTTTTGATCCAATCGAATATAAAATTGAAAGAAATCCACTTTGGAATGAATTCTTGAACATCAGTTATTTTTTATTATATTAAACAAATATATATCTCACAAATTCAAAGAATTTAATAATTATATTATACTCAAATTAAATTACCAACAAAAGTTGCTCTTTTATACTTCTTACTCAAAGATTCCCAATTCACTACAAATTTATCGCTTATCCAATATAACAGTTTTCCACTCAAAGACAGATTCTCTACTCTACACCAACTTTCAATAAACAAAATCTTGCATCTTTTTCTTATAAACAATGCCTTTCAATATAATTATTGTATTACATATTGTGCAATTAAAACAATAACAACTGGAATACATGTTCCTGGCCCATTAGTTATAAAAATATCTATATCTCTGAATCTTAAAAGAATCAAAAATGTATGCAAAGTTGCCTTGATAGTTGTAATTATAGATGATAAATATGATTATTTAACTTTTCTACTTCTATGAATTGTAATCCATTCTACTTTTGGTAAGGTTATCTTTTTATTTAGAAGATCTTTATACTTTATTGTCATCAATAAATTTAGCTACTCTAATTGGTTCTTGGGTATCAGCAAAGGAATGCATAAAATATAAATTCTGACATTTTTTTTGGAAATCATAATTCTTTAAAGTCATAAGCATCTCATAAGTATGCCCACCAGATCCAAATAAAATCAGCATATTGTATTTTTTATTGTATTTTGAACGAATGCAAATTCTTAATCCAACATATATCAGAAGTAATATTATAATTGATAATGTTAACATAAATAAATTAAATTAATCAATCAAGGTTTTTTAATTTGAAATAGAAAGAGAACTTTTTATTTATATTTTCATTTCATTTTGAAAAAAGTTGTCCAATTTGCATTGATTTATCTGATGAAGGATTAGAGAAAAAATAATAATAAATAAAATGTAAAAATGCAAATACAATAAAAGTATCTTTGTAAATTTTAAATTGGTTCTGTTACTTTTCAATTTTATTCAAAACACATTCCAACTCTATTAAGATTTTTTAATTCAAAACTTACTATTAAAATACCACGCCAAAAAACTTAGAAAAATAAAAATAATCTAATCTTTTTGGAAATATAGTTTTTATTAATCTTGATAGGTAATTTTAATTTAGTATTTATTATAATAAGTTCATAATTCATTAAATAAAGAAATATTAATGAAATGTAATAAAATGACCAATTAAAAAATTCATAACACTTTGATTTAATATATGGATTCAAACAATATGTTGTAATGTATAGCTATTATATCTTGTCAGGGAGACAAATACAATGATTAAAATTAATTTTTTTTATTGAATATTAGATATATTGCATTTAAATTATAAGCTATCTCATTTGTATAAATTAATTAATATTAAATAATCTCATTAAGAATAAATCATTTACTTAATATCCTTTAACTTATTATTGAGTTCTAAAATTTATTACTAGTTTGCAATTAACATTTATTTTAATATTTAATTTTATTGATTTTTAATATCAACTAAAAGCTTATAATCTTCATCGTCATTTTTAGAGTTTCTTTCAAGGGTAGGTTTAATTGATAATTCGATAACATTAGTATTTATAGTCATTGAACTTATGTAATCAACAACTCTTTAGTTCAATTATTTTTATGAATCTATTATGCGTTAGAGTTATGCCTTATTTTATTCTAAAGATTTAATTTGGTCAAATAATTATTATTTTTCTTCTTCATGTTTTTATTTTAAATCTTGTACTTCTTTACCGGACATGATACTCTATGCATTAGTAGCTAATGACATTGAAATAGCTCTGTTTTCAAAAGTAGTGTCTTTTAGTTTAGTTTTCAAACGTTCAATTTATTATTGTTATTCTTAAATAATTTTCTATTATTCTGCTTGAATTGAATTTTAATTTTAATAATTAGATTCTTTTTTTGATAATTATTTATTTTCCAATGTTAAAGAATCTACTCTAGCTAGTAAAATAGCAATTTCCTCATTTTTTTATTGAATGTATTTCTCTTTTTTTGTATCATCTGGAGTTTACATTTACTACAATTAAAATTTATAGCTTTCAATTTCATTATCTTTCAAAGCTAATTATAATTTTAAATTAGAAATTTCAGCCTTTAATTCACTATTTTAAGATTAATCAGCTTAATCAATCATAGAAAAAGCTAGACTTCTTACTGACTAAGAGGGATCTCTAAACTCTACTTCTTATTTGGTTGCTGGTGTTTACATTGAATTTAATTTGTTTTCTGCTTCTTTTCTCTTCACATTTCTTAATATCCATAATTCAAGATCTTCATGATTAGTATTTTTAAACTAAGGACTAGCCAACATAAATATTGCAGAGAGTCCTTTAATGAATGAATCATATTTTTTAATTAGTTATGTAATTAAAAATACAGTGGTATCAAAATTAAACATGTTTATTGAATATGTTAATAGATATCGCTTTAATCTCCCTTACAAAAATTATTTCAATAATTATTTTTCATCCTCCCCTAAACCATATCCTTTTACACAATATGTTAATATGTTTACAATACATTCATCAGGGGGTTTCTATTTACAAATTATACTTAATAATTAATATGTAGATGATTCGGATGAAAAACATAATAGAAAATTAGCCAAGCAAACCAATTCTGCTGAAAATTGTATTTCAACAAAATGTCAAGCAAACATTCTATAATTTTGCATTGTCTTTGCCTACTAAATAATAAAATTCTTTTAAAGAATAGTTAATATTGTCAAAACCACTTATTTCTGTTTTATCAAATCTTATTTTAGCACTTTAACGAGCATTCGTATACTCTTATTAATTTAAAGAGCTTCCTAACCATTATTTTGATAAAGTATCCACTCCATAAGCGATGTGATTCTACTCCACAAAATTCTTTATTTAGTCTGATTCCTTGAATTAGAGCTCCAATTACCTCTTTACAGTTTTTACACATCCTATGTGGTTTTGTGGATTCTTTGCCATCTTTTTTAATATGGTTAATCTTAAATGGAGAACAATTTTCACATACAGCTCTTAAACATCTTCATTTACATTTAAATTTACCTTTTGCATTGGTGTTCTCTAGTTGTAAAACTGAAACTTTTCTAACAAAGTTGACATTTTGGAATTTTTCCACGCACTTCAGGAATATTGATATATGTAACAAATTATTTCATTTTTTTAATAGCAGCTCAAGTAATTTTTATTATTAATACTCTTTTTTTCTTAATTTTTTCTAAAATTCTGATGGCTTCTACTTAATATGACTTCTTATATTAAATAAACCTTAGAATAATATTATGATTATTTTATTATTACTTAATTCTGTAATTGCAAATTAACCAGATGTCAGCTTAAAAGTAGAAAAAAATTAACAAACTGCTTTCACAGCTATTGTTGATTAAACAAAACTCTTATATGAAGACCCATAATGCTTTTAAATAGTTTTATGGAAACGAAGTGCTTCAGATTTTCACAAATATTAATTTACAGAATAGGATTATGATACATTAGTATAAGAGGAGCATAAACTATAAGGAGTTCCAGGATGCTCCCCTATTTAAAAATCTTTTTAAGTAACGTAACATCTGAGAATGGGATTACCAAACAATGATCAAGTCTTTTACACAGATTTAATTATGTTATAAAATAGGGCATTAATAATCAGAAATGACTTTACTTTACAAGAAGTAAATGTAGCACAATATTAATTCACTAAAACTTTAACTTAATAAAAGTTGAAGATTCCTCATACAGAAATATCTCATCCAATATTTTTATGGAACAATCTCAATAAAAGAGTCTATATAATATCTGAAAGTGGTGGTGTCAGTATACCTGATTGGATGTATGAATTTGTATTCATATTAGATCGATCGGAGAAAACACATTTTTTGTGAATCAAGAACCATTTCAAAAAAGAAATATAGTTTATGATGCCTTTCTATATAGTAATACAATATATGTAGCTTGTGGCAAGGAAGGAGTTGATGTTTATAACTATTAAGATGGTCGATTACAATTTAAACAAAATGTAAATACAATTAATCTAAATAAATTGAATGCTATGGATGTAAGTGGTGATGAGTAAAGTAAAAACATAGTATTTAATTATTATTAGATCTTTATATTCTTGATCATTATCAAGGGTTATTAATTTGCGATTATGATTTTAATTTTAAATTAAGAGTTCCTATTTCAAGAGGAAGTGATTTTGGTCATTTCAAAAATACATTTTTTGTAATAGCTGAATCTCAAAGAAGATAAGATTATGCTTTAGAAATCTTCATAAATTTTACAAACTATACCTATTACATAAATCATTAATACATTGATGACATGTAATTTTATGATGTTAAAGTCTATGAAACTTATGCTATATTAATTGGATATGAGGCACATAGAATAATTCAGCATTCTATCTTTTCAGAATTTATTAAGTTTTCAAGTAACAATCTTTTTGAATTTCCTTAAATGTTATAACTTAAGAAATGGAATGACTTAACTATTGGATTGTCTAAAAAAGAATTAAGGTTGATTCAAATTAATCAAGTGTCAGCTCATATAGAATGCGAATCTTAAGAATAATTTTAATAGTTCTATTTGGTAGCATAATATTTTTTGAATTCTTCATCTCCTTACTAAGCTATAAGATCCCAATAAATATTTTCTATTGTCTTCTAAGATGCATCTTTATTTTCTAAAAATAACTTAGCTCTTTTTGGAATAGCTCTTATTCTTATGTTTTTGATTTTTGGGATTTTGTTAGTGGGCATAGTTTGCATAAAAAGATTAAAAGATAGAAATCTTAAATTGGAAGAGGATAAAAAGTCATTAACAAAATAGGCAGAAATAGATAAAGATGATGGTCCAGGACAAGAGTTATCAGCAATTTGATTCATTATAAGTTTGTTACATTCATTTACAATTTAAATATATCTAAACAATTCTAATTCTATCTATAATAAACATTCCTTAACAAAAAATAATGCATTGCTATATCAAATAATTGATTTAGATGAACGTACTCTATTTAATGTAGATCTTAATTCAGCAACTACTTCTTTAGTTACTATTTTAGTTTATTAAATTTGAAATTTATCAGAACTTTTTTATCTCATATGGAAAAAAGAAAACCTTTTGGCTGCATCTTAGTCTGGTTACAGTTTTAGTTTAGGTTATCTGTATTTATTATTATCTTCATTTAAGTAGGTAGGTAAATTTTTATTACTATATTTGCTTTCTATCCCATTATATTTTTTTGATTTATTCAATTACAATTTACTATCTTGTTCTTCTATGCATGCTCCATGACATACTGGTCTCTTGATAACTTTACTTTTTATTAATCTGAATGATGAATTTGATGTATGTAAAACTGAAGGCTACATGATAAATAAAAATAAAAAAAAAATTACATTTCACTCTTAAAAAAATGTTTATAATGTATTATATTAAATAAGGAAATGTCTTTGTTTAATAATTTTTATAAAAATGAGTGCTTAACAATATTAATAAGAAATTTGGAATATGAAAGTAGCTGTCAAAGTAAGTCTATTGAATAGCAGCACTCCTCCTAAGTATCTAATGATTTACAGATAACATTATCTACTTTTCTACTTTCAACAGATTTACGATGTACAATTGATTTAAGATTTAGCATTTCGATTCCTTTTCACCTCAATTGAATAGGATTAATTAAATTTCCTTTCAATTCAAAAACGTGTAATTACCATATTAGGTTCCTTTTGGAGTTTTGGTTGATTTATATTAAAGTGAAGATACATTTACTCCTTTAGAACTGATATTAATATATTAGAAGGAAGCTTAATTTATTGAATTGGAAGATGAAATAAAGAACTAAATCAAATTTAACCTCAAATAGGCTTCATTTGGGCGATACAACCATGAAGGATTTGGTACTCCATTAAAAAATTTAACTTAATATATGTCAATTAGTGATGAAAAACAAGCATTAAAATAAATAAAGTCATTTGATAATAAAGAAGAACTTTACAAATACTATAGAAAAATATTTGAAACTCCTAAAACGGGAAGATTTTAACTTCCAATCAGAGTTTATTTCAGATAAGGAGGTCATTTCTAAACTATAATTGAATTAAAAGAATAATAAACAATAGGAGAAGCATTAAGCACTAAATTATAAGGAGCTACTTTTATATTCAATGGATTACCATTAAATGTTAAAATTCCAGCGTATGACTTTTATGACTAACTCTACTCAATTGATGGTTTTTGTTATTTTGTGTGTAAGTGATGATTTAATATTTAACATGAAAAATTGTGCGTGAACATAAAAATAATCCATATAAAATATTTTAATAATGCTCTATCTCATATGCTTGGCCAATAAGGTTTATTTGAAGCAGTGTTTTTAATAATTTCATCATTTGAAATTTCAGATGTCATCTTTTAGATAGAATTTGGAGCATCTGATTGTATACCATCAATCTGAAATACCATCCAAGTCATATCTACTCTTTCCATTTATTAATTAGTTACTAATTTTAATTTAATTCTATACTTTAAGGTAATCTAAATTCTACTAAAGGATATTTTAATTCGCTTAAATAAACTGTTATGTGTGGATCTGAATCAACCCAATCTTAGTTAATCCTCTACTTTTTTAATAAATCTAAAGTTTCTTATCTAGTAAGAAATCTTTTAACAAATAAAGTGTATAATTAAGGTTCTAATTAATTTATATCTAAAATTTCTATATGTTAATCTTCCTTTGAAATTGTAGTATGTTTCATTCCACCACAACTTTTTGATAATGATCCGGTTAAACATTCGTGATTATTGACTTTGAAGACTCCATACAAATCTAGATTAAGAGATTTTGATGACCATTCTAAGATTACTCTTACTGATTATTTTGGAACATTATTCGTCAATCGGAATATGTAATTAGTTTTAGGTTCTCTTCTTTGTAAATCTAAAACTGAACATGTTCGTTTATAATCTGAAATTAAATCAATAATATTACTTGGTTTAGAAATGATTATTGTGTAAGAATTTCCTTGACTGAGTTTGTTTAAAGTTACACTTCCACTTTCATCAGTAGTTAAATCATATAAATATTTTTTTAATTGTTTAATTATTTAACAAGACTATGTTAAATACTTTTCGTCATAAACTTCAATTTACTAAATATTTTTTTTATTTTTACACTATTTGGAATAGGTTCAAAATTGTTAGCATCCTCAATATTAATTTTAATATCATAAAACTTAAATGCTTCATCAGCAAATTTTTATGTTTCTTTCGGTATTTATTCTAAAATTCTCTTTTTTGGAATCTCATAGAATTCTTTTAAAATTTCAAAATCTGCATATAAAGGATAATCTGAACAAAAGTATAGATTCTTATTGATAAATTTTTCTGCCTCTTCAGCATTTCCTTTTATAAATATTCTATCATATGGAAGCGTTTAGCTTGAAAAAAACTCTTTATTTATCTAATCATCTATAATAATAGACAAATTCTCATAGTTTTCTTCTTTAAGAATAGTAAATTACCCATTTGTGCCTTATATTGCTAAAATAATTCTAATTAATAATAAAATGATACCCCTTCTAATTATTATCAGTTTAAAAATTAATTTTTTAAATTAATACAGAAGTAATTGGTTAACAACTTTATAAATTTTGAAATCCAACTAATCTTTCTTATTTATCAAAATTCTTATAAACAGGAGTAGGCAAAATAGTGATTTAATTCAAAACTGATTATTCTCTAATTTTTAATAGTAAATAAATAGTTATTACTTAACAAGAGCATGTTGAATTTTTATCGATAATTCAGGTGTAAAGTTATATGTACACACAGCAAAAATAGCAAGAATTAAAAGAATGATCAAGAAAACTCCATCACCAACAATGTACATTTTGTATTTTTTAAATGTACTTTCTGATAACATCGCACCATTAAAAGCCTAGACTAATCCAATCATAATAATTAAGTTAATCCAAATTGTAAGACTATTTACAGGTGTAAATAAATAATTCTAAACATTGCTACAACACTTTAAGTTTATGCATCCCAATCGCACATTTGTACTAGATTCCCATTCGTATGTTTATTGATCTTAATCACAAGGTAAATATGGGGATTAATCTAAGTTGAAATATTTCTATGAACATTCTAATTCATCCTTTAAACTAAATTCAGAGATTGTTTGCATTGCAAATCTACATCCTTTATGAGTAGATAATTCTAAATTCAATCGTTAAACTCTTCTGACCAGTATTCCATTCACACAAGCTGTTATTATACAAAGGCTTACGATTATATAACATAATGTAACAAAATAAGCTTTTATTTTCCTCACATTAAATGTAGCAACGATAATAGTCAGTATAAAGAAGCACAATAAAATAATTTTAATGAATTAAATTTCTATATTAGTGTTAGAAATTTAATACATTTAATAGTTAATTTAATAGATAACCTAAAATAGATCAAATTTATACTTTCTTGAGATAATATGCTGCAAATGCCAAACACACAAAATTAATGGCAGAAGTAGTATAAACTATCAATCTTTGAACTCCATATTCTCTTATGTTGAACTATCTACTTACATTTGCCAGATAAAGCAATATAAATATTTCAGCTATTGTTAAAGGAAGTATCAAAAGAAATTGATTATAGGAATTATATTAAATTAAGCTTAATGCTAAGGCAGTTTAGACTGCACAAAGTATTTATGTGAACAGAGAATGAAAATATGGGATTGCTGATAATGGATATCCCTCTTATTAATTGATAACATCTCTCATAATTTGGAAAGTAAAACTCCAATACAAGGAGAATATGCACACTATCAATATTGCTATCTTGAATTAATGTGCCAAATTACATTATTTAGTCCCAATAGCAAATATTCAGTCAATCCATTCTAGCTGTACCACATGAATGCAATTACTAAACTGCACAATGCGAAAATAATGCAAAAGGGAACCACTATTTTTAGAGACTATAAACTCTGTTTCTAGATCTACGGGGAATATTGATGTTTCGTGATTTATAGGGGGTTGATATCCTTACTCATAACGATTATGTTTTATATTAATTATTTATTCAAAATTGCATCACTCATTTTAAGCTTTTTGGATTGCACAACTTCAAAGATAATTATCAATTATCATTAGGAATTAAAATTCTTAAATCTATTATACTTTTGTAATTGCCAAGATTTTAAAATTTGTCTCTTAATACTAATAAAAAGTTCTACCAAGAAAATCATTTTATAGTGGTTCTTCTTAAAATTTGTTATTAAGACCTAAAATTTATATCTAATTAAGTTTCTTTTGATTTTACAGCTAACCACCTTCATTACATCTAAAATATTATAAATAAAATTTACATAATGTAAAATTCTCTTCCTGAATCATAATTAAAATAATGCTGGAATTTGGAGTTATGCTAGAAAACCCTAGTTGTACTTCTTTCTTTCCTTAAACCTACCCTGTCGCATACTCCATTTTATAATTTGAGAAGGATGTTCAAAAATAATTGATATTTTTATTCTAAATATATATAAATTTGGCTATCATAATAAGATAAAAAAGTTTTATTTTAACATTATGCTACATTAAGTTCAACTTATAAGACTATTAGAAAGAAACAGATTAATTAGATACAAAGTTTTTAGAGATCCCAATATTATAGCTATATGAAAGGATTTTTAGAGGATGAAAATCAAGATTAATATATTTGTTTTATCAGAATAGAAACAATTAAGAAATATAATGAACAATGATGAAATAATAAAATAAAAGAATTTTAAATTTGATTTTTTTTTAGATGGAAAAGACGGGATAAAGTTGATGAGAATGTAATTAATTCTTATTAATTTTTGGAAGAACATAACGAATAAATTAAATAAAGTTAAGTATATCATAAATAAAATAAGATACAAATTATAAATACATTGACAATTAAATGAGAATTGAAAAGTATATTGCCTTTCATTTTTTACTTGATTTAAGATTAAATATTCCATTAATCATTAGTAAAAGGAATCATTGAAATTCTTAAAACTTTTATTTATTTAAATGAGTAATTAGAACTCCGTCTAATTTAATTACAGATTAAATCTTTATAGAGTGTTGTAGAAATTATTTTTAACAAAATATATCTATTTAGATCTCATTTATGAGGTATGAACAATATAGAATGATTCATGATCAAAATCAATATTAATATGATGATTAATCTTGCTGATTATTTATTTCTTAGAATCCCCTCTCCCATACTGCCCTATGAGAATAGCGATTTATTTTTAATTCATTTAGAATACATAATATTTTAAATAAGATGAGGAAGTGTGTGGTTAAGTAATTGCAATTCTATATATGATTGAGAGACTCTGGAATTAACTTAAGAAGGATAGAAGGATATATATATTTATAAAATAATGATACAGCAATTAAGAAATAATGATATTATTTTAAAGAAAAATTCGAAACCTTCAAAATATAATTGATTAATTTATTATATATTTAGTACCTAATCAAATTACAGATTAAATTACATTTGATGGGGCAGACTTGCAGCAATAAGCGTAAGGCCAATAAGAGCCATTTAACTTAATCATCGAAAGTTGTTTTTGGTGACTCACATTAAATAATACATACAAATCCAAACTTTTTTCAACCTCAAAATGGGCTAAAACTTTTTAAATAACTATCTTTACTATTGTCGTTAGTAGGAAGTTTGGATCAATTACAATAAAAAACTAGAGATCTATTGAATTAATTATTTGCATAAAAAAATAATTGCTAAATAATAATTTAAAACACAATAAGAAGAGAGTTAAGAATAAAAGGATTAATTAGGCCCCCCTAAGACAATGATGAGTCTTTATTATTTTAGGATAAAAAGTTCAACAAATCATTATACACCTAATTAATAATTGCGGCTGAAATTATTAGAACATTGTAATAAGATTAAGATTTTTAGGATAAGTTTCCAACAATGTGCGTATCTTTTATGGAATTGGCTGATGGTATTTAATCGATCACTTTATGATATGAAAATAATTAAGTTTAATATATATTCACTACTTTTTTAATTAAATTTCTTTACACTATTGTTAATAATTGTAATATTAATTTATTTCTCAATTTTATAATTGTGAACTAGCAAAGTAAGTATAGTTTTAAAGTAAAGGAATTCTAAAATTTAAAAATTCCAATTCGAGTCACTAAATTTTTTCTTATAATTTTTGATTGAAAAATTAATAATT
Source organism: Paramecium sexaurelia (assembly GCA_000733375.1). Classification (NCBI taxonomy): domain Eukaryota; phylum Ciliophora; class Oligohymenophorea; order Peniculida; family Parameciidae; genus Paramecium; species Paramecium sexaurelia. The sequence goes on from JPFM01000033.1 coordinate 440,046, forward strand.
TATACAAACCAAATTTCTTTGCATATATATATTATAAAAAAATACATATTTTCAACTTAATGTTTATTAGATATTTTATCATTCAAAAAAACATTCATAACGAATATTAATCTTCAAAAATTATTTGATTCCAATATAAATTGAAATTATATAAAACCTAAATCTTGAATTTTAATATTGATTGAAATAAATAGTAAATTTTAAAGTTCTTTAGCTTTGAGTATACATAATAATATGATTAAATTCAAACTAATTATAGTATTAGAAATCTATCAAAACTAATAATAGTTTTAAAAATTAGCAAAAAATAATTTAGCAAGAAGATTTTATTTTATATTAAGGATAAGTTTTAATTTATTACAAATAGAATGCTACAATAAATTTATAAGTTTGTATTAGATTTAATTATATTAAATGAAATTTAAATTGATAAAAAAGAATATTATAATAATTATTTATTATGAATATCATTTTGTAATATTTAACAGAGATATTTTATTTTTTCCGATTTATCCTGTCAATAGCCTTCTTCTTTTAATTAAATGAAGAGCAATTTATATATTATCTAAATATAGATGTATAAATTTTACCTGATTTTAAATAATACCATATTAATAAATTTAAAATTGGAACTGGAATATTTACGTTATTTGAATTAATATTGATTTCGCAATTAGTCAATAAATTTTAAATAAAATTCCAAGCTTAAGTTAAATTATTATTATGTAGATTTAATGCTGCAACATTAAAATTATAAATTGCTTTTGATCCTTAATTCATGAAACATGTTGTTTATAATCCTACAATATTTCTACATTAATGTTATATATTGCTATTCATGTATTTATTTAAAAATTATTAAATACTATTACTATTCACAAAATTGATTCCTTCCTTGACTTTTTATATTTAAATATAACTTTCTAAAACATATTGTATGATAATGTATTTGTTGTTATCTGATAGATTATATTCAAGAGCTTCCTTCCCTTGAGATAATGCTAAATTATAATCTCCTCTACAAAGCAAAGCGTAAGTTAAAAAAACAATAGATGACTCAAATATTTATGACACAAGGATTTATAATTAATCTTAATCTAGATGGATAATTTCTTCTCTTTTTTCTTTTTTTGATAAAATTATTGCATTACGGAAAGATCTCTAATAGATTTTATTAATATTACTTTATAGCATTGTTTAACAATTCTTTATTAGCTTTAGATTATACAAATTTGTTTTCCTCATTCTTTTAATCAATTTTGTAAAATTAATCCTACTATTCTTCATCTGCATCGCTATAGATTTCTCTACTGTGTAGAATGATCTTTTTGCTTTCATCTTAAGTATTTAGTTAAGAATGGTCCTCTGAAATCTCATATAATTCATTTTTATCAGGCATGGAATCATGGTAAATTTGAATAAAACATACTCCTCTATTATACCAAAATTTAGCACTTTGATTACACATGTCTTATAGCTGGTTATAGATATTAAGTGCTTTTTAATATTGCTAATCCATGAATAAAGCATCTGCAAAATTTTAATACATTGCAAATAATCTTTATTTTACATTGGTGATAAGTATTCCTTCGTAAAGATTCAAAGATTATTAAACTAATTTAGTTTAAGAAATAGCTTTGTGAAAATAAACAGCAGCAAGTGCATATTTTCCCATTTTAGCATGAACACAACCAAGGTTATTATAAATTTAGGCTAAATAGAGATATTATTTAGACTGTGTAAATTCTAAATTTTATTGATTTTATATTTCGGATTATGGGTTAATCATTTTAATACATTTCTAAACGTTATCATTAAGCATCAAATGCTTCTAGGCTTTCATAAATTTGAAAATCATTTAAGCATGCAATTTTAAATATGGTTGAACTTCTTATGAAAATGAAGGTGCTTAATTTTGGTTCAATCCGTTAGTTTAATCTAACTGAAATAAGTAATTTTTAAATGATTATTCTAGATTTGCTAATTATTTTTTCCAATCCTTAGAATTTGACAACATATAAAATCGAAATTTAATTACATTAAGTATAAACAAGAACTCTTCTTTACTAAAAGTATTTGGATGTGAATCTGGATAAGGTAAATCTGAGCCAATTAAAAGGGATGTGTATGTTTATTAGGATTGCTATAATTGTTAATCATCAATTTGATTTGGCTTAGTGTTTTTCTACTATAATGATTTTAATGTATCCTCAGATGATAATTTTTTGTACAATTCACTTGCATACACATATTCTTATAATTGAAATGAAGTTTCCACCAATAATAGATTAACTTTAATATTTAGGTAAATATCAAGATTATAGTTGTCTTTTAATTATTTCAGAAGGTTGTGAGCTTGTCTTGTTTTACCACTAAAGAATAGCATTATTGCCTTATTATATTGTAAAATACTATCGTCATCCTATTTCTTTTCTATAATAATAAAATTGCCATTAATTATTTACTTTTTTATGTTTATGGCTTTCTTATTTCATCAATGATTTCATCTAATTTTTATATGCAAGTATTGGCATCTTTAGTTATATTATATTCACAAAGTATAATATTTTCATTAATTTGAACCATCGATTAATTTTGATCAGACTGCTCCTTAAGCTATTTAAATTTCTGCAATTCCCTAGACTTAAATTGTAGATTACTCCATAGATTCTTTATAATGTCCTTCACCGAAATGTTTGAATGAATTTTATAAGATTGCAAATGACTATGCCATAAATTATAAAAAAATTATTTCAAAAATCTCCCTAATCTATTTAGCTTCCAAACATACTATACTAAAATAGATCGCCACCTATCAAATAAAATCAAATTATCTGCAAATGCCTTTAATTCCTTCTTCTTAAGCTCTTATTCTCAATGTATGTATAGAACCAGAATATCTAATAGGAATCATTTCATATAATGTAGACTAATGATAAAATTTATATTTCATTATCCTTAGCAACACAATATTCTAAAAATTGTTAAAACGAGACAAAATATTAAATTATAGGATAGATATAAATATAGCATCTAGAATTATTCTAATTTTTAAGAATTGAATAGGAACTTGAACTAAAAATTAAAAAAATTTTAAATAATAAAAGTTGAAGATCCTTAAAAATATTCTTTTTATATTTTAACATGCTATCTAAATGCCTTCAATAAATTCTTATACAAATAAAACTTTGGTAATTTATTTTATAATATCAATCTTGATTGAAATAGCATAAATGTATTGCTTAGTAAGTATTTAGAAACTATTGCTATTCCTAGAATTTTAGCCTAAAGAAATAATTGATTTCATTAATATCACATAGCTCCTAATTTAATCTTCAATTGATTAGTCAATAAATGAATTATTCTGATTAAATTATCTTAGTTAAAAGCATGCCAATCCTTATTAATCAAAACTTTATTAATTTCATAATAACTAATATAAATAGTTGTTCTAATTGTTCTATTACAATATACAGCACCATTTTCAATAAATAATCAATAATCTAAATCTCATTTTTTTAAGGAGGTAAATGTCTCTTGCTGTTTTGACTAATTTTTTAGATATTTTAGTGTCCTATTCTTCTGTTTCACCATATTTAATTTAATGGTGGAATACTGATAGTTTTAAGATGTATAAATAGTTGTTAATGGTGTAATCCAATGTTGAAATAAAATACTTGTTGGATACTACTTTTATATATTTAAGGGTTTATTTATTAATAAATATATTTGGATCTCTACTAATTTTCTGATTTTTCTGATTTTTATCATCTTCCTTAATTAATTAATTGTAAATATTTGAAAGAAATTATGAGAAATGTTTATCACTCATTTTTTATAATTATATGAAATTCATCATCTTATCTCATAAATTTTGTTATGGTTATTCAAATTATCCCTTTACTACTCTTGGAACTTCCAATTTTACTTCAATAACTCTTTTAATTAACATATCCACAACTGCTAATTTATTAGATTCATAATCTGCATAAATCTTTTCAATTTCTGCTTTTGTCTTTCTTTCTAATTCTTCCTCTTCTTTTGTTGATCCAAAACGCTTTAAATATTATTATTAATTATTACTCTCAAAATTTCTTAATTATATCTGGTTTCTTCTTCTCTACGAAATACAGCTATTTCTTAATCAGCTGCTACTTTGGCTTCTTTTATCTTTTTCTCTCTCTCTTTTTAAGCTGTTTTAATAATATTATTTGCTTCTTCTTCTGCCTTTAATAATTCATCTACAGCCCAGTTCTCTCTTCCTTCAGCCATTGTAATATATAATTTTAATAAATGATTTAATAAGAAATATTTATCTAATTTTGCATAATCATTGATGACTCAACTAATTATTGTATGGTCTCATTTAATCAATTTCAAAAGGTCTTTGTAAACATTCTTAATTTCCTTCTATTGTTATCTTTTATTATTAATTTGTATAGAAAGTAATTCTCATCTATTCAGGAATTTTTATGGATTAAATTAAAAAGTTTTATAATTCTCTTGGAATGCTTGGATTAGGTCCACAAATTTTAAGTGAAGCACCCTAGAAATCACATTCTGAAAAAGCTTAGAAACACATCTCATTTTATTAGACTTCTAACAAGTCAGCTTAAGGAATATTCTAATTTTCATTATCTTCTGAGTCAGAATCATCTGTTGATTAATCAAACTCTATTGAATCTGATTATTGATCATTTATTTCTTCATAAATTTCTTATTAATTTAATTCTTCTGGTAGTTCTTCATATTCATATTCATAGATATATTCATATTCTCCTAATTCATTATCATCAATTTCATCGTATGCATATTCATAAACATATTCATATTCTTCAGGAACTGATTCTTATTTTTATGTTTTTTAGTTATTAACCTAAGATTTTATTTACATAAATGAAATGTCATCATCTTTTGGAATAGGAGTACATTAATATTTCTGCTAATCAGATTCTTTAGTTTTTTCTACTACTGAAACTATTTCATTGAATAACTCTTCTGGTCCTTTACTAGTGATTATCATAAAGTAATAAATCTACTTAACCTTCTAAATTCCTTCCAATATATCATATACTAATAAACATAATTATAAACACTTACATTCAGGTGTTTGTGTTCTTAGTTACCTTTTAATGCCATTGTATCCTGGTTCAATTATTAATGCACTATAAAGTTTTTAATCACCAATCTTAATCGATTAAAATGCGCCACTATATCCTCCAGAATGAAAATCAAAATCTTTTATATTACATTTTAATGCTAATTATGCAGTTATAGAAACAAACTTCTAATTCTTAGGCGAAATCGTTGCTAATAACATACCATTTACAGCTTTTTCAAGCGATCTAAAATTTTTATCAGTCTATAAAAAGGGATCTAAAATAAGTAAAATAAATTATTTTACATTTTGTAAAAAGCACTTTTGTTTATCCTCCTTAAGAATATGTACACATTTTCTTTTAACATGAAATTTTGAGAACTGGTAGATCAGACAATGCTTCTGCCAAATTTTCAATTGAAGGTGCTTTACAGAAGAATTAATCGCACTTTTCTTATTGATTACAAAATATTTACTTCCTTTTGTAATATCATCCAAAACCTTAGAAACTCCTTATAAAAATGATTCATCTGCTGTGAAATCACTGTATGTTCCAGTTTCCAATGTTGCAAATACGATAAAAACGAGCTTTTTTGAAAATTGTACACCAGTCAACTTTTATATATTTTATAATATAGTACTGATTGCATAGTCTCTTTTTGCTCTTTAAATAATTCTCTTTTCATATCGAATTTATCACCAATAACAATTTAATGTATTGCGTATTTTTTATCTCCCTCTATTATAGTTTTCAAATAAAATGCTTTGGGTATTTAAGCTTATTTGTACTATCTATTTAAGCTTGTCTTTATATATGTTTGTATAATGTTTTCTTGAGACTTTTCTACAACAAATACATAAATTCCATTCTAAACTGAACTGTAATGGTCTGAATTTGTTCCAAAATAATCCTTTCCCTCTTTTAAACTATCCATTGTTTATTTGTGAGTCTTTACAGAAAATCGTACATCTCCCTCAAAACTTATATATCTTTCTTTGCTTGTATCTATTGGCAAAGGATCACTGCCAATCAATCCAACCAATTCTATATTTGCACAATTGTAGATTTTAGCTTCTGGTCTTTCAGACAACTGAACTCCAATTACTGTGAGTACCAATAACAACAATACAAAAGCCGTTTTAATTATAATCATTATTATATTATTTTTTTGCTTGATGTCTAACCTCTTTTGGCTCCACTCAACTATTTGCTCTTTATGACTTAATGGCCCTTCCAATCCTTACCATAATCACCTTTGAAACAATGATAATCACTCAGACCAGCTTATTATAATGGAAGAGATGAATAAATTTATTCTCCTGCCATCTGAATTCGAGATTAGATTTTTAATGCCATATTTTACATCAATCCTTAAGTTGTCTTTCGATATACAGACTTTCCTTATTCATCAAGACAACTATCTAAATCTAGGCGCTAAACATCACTTTTTTACAAATTTGGATTTTCATGATAAAATTACTCTAAATATCGTATTTCAGTTCCTAACTTATGTCTTTACCAACCAAATTCAACTACTTCTATACATTTTCGCTCTTCACTTATATTTTCCTTTATTGGTGATAGTTACTTAATAGGACTCACAATTTAAAAACTGTTATCATTCTATTCTTTTGATATTGAAATCTTATTGCTTTTAGAATTTCCCTTTTTACTTTTTTATGCAGACATACTTAATTGGAGTTCAAATTTGAATTATAATTATATATAAAATCAATATAAATCAATACTTTATTTCACTTTCTAAGTTAAAGAAATCTTTAGGTAAGTGTTTATTATTGACAATTTTTATTTTTTCATGTTTGCTTTAAGGTTTTTAAAATCTCTTTTTTAAATCCTATGTTGACAAACATAACAGATCTAACAGCTTTTCCTAACTCATTTTATTTATTGAAATTATTATTGATTCTTTCGACTTCGTTTTAAAATGAGTACTAAAACTCACTTGAGGCAAATTTATTAATGAATTTTTTTTTGGAACAACTGTCTTCATTGAACTCTTTTACTTTTTTTAAATCTCTTATGAATCACCTTCTGTTCTAATTATTCTTTGTATTCCAAAGTTATTTTACATATTATAAAATTAATAAATAATCATTTTAAAGCATTCATTTACTTTATCAAGTAATTTAGATTAAATGGAAAATTTGGACCTTAAAATCGAGTTACTCTAGAATTTCTTTTTGGAACAATAATTTATCCCACTTCGAAATTAAATGTTTGTATTGCAGATTTTTATCTCGTCTATATTGATTTCATTCTCCTTTAAGGTGAAAAGCTTGTTCTTGTTCTTTAAGCACCAGAAAAGTCTTGAATTGGTTCAATGTATTTCCTTTTCAAAATAGATATTGCCAATTTAGGCTCTTTGCACAATCGTTTCGGAGGAAGAGTGTAAGAATGCTAATATATGTCCATTATAAATAATATTGATATAACATTAATTTAATCATATTATATTCAAAAGTAGAACAAATATATTTTAAAAGAAATCAAAGTGTGTTTCATAATAATTAAATAGAAAATTGAAGCAACAATATTATTCATGATTTATACATCCTAACAACCACATTTCTTTTAAATACAAATTAAAAATTATGAAGTTAGTAAATAAAATTAAACAATTCAGAATTCTACCTCACAAACAACATGTCCTTCCCTCAAAAAGTAACATAATATCAGAAAAAATACAATAACCCCATTGAGAGTTTATTTAGTTTCCACCAACTATGTTTAATCAATCATGTATTTATTCATCAATTTTTCTTTTTTAAATTAAAATTAATTACAATTTTTTCATATTAATACAATATTATAAATGATTCCTAATCAAATTCAGAATATTGATTTATTTTTACATTTACTTCATCTACCACATAAATTTCTTATATTCAAAATTGCACTTTTCAAGATATTAAACTTTAAACAACTCGATATTATTAACTTATTTATATACCTTAATTTATTATATTAACTAAAAAATTTTATATTTATTTTTATTAAGAAATAATGAATGTCCTACTCAAAGGTATGAGATAATTACATTACCGCCCTTCATTTAATTATTGGCTTGCTGCTCATCCAACAACCAAAAGCATATCCTAATTGACTCCCAGATAATTGTTAGATACAGCTTTGATTAAAAGAATCTGTCAAAAATAAATCCCAAAACATACAATAATGAGTCAATTTTGTCTTTGGCATGGAAAATAACCTAAATCAGGAAATTAGACTTGCTTCTCAGAAAAAAAGTAGATATATGTATTCATATAATAGAACTCGTCGATCTTGGATGCCTAATGTTCAAAAATAAACATATGAATCCTTAATTTTAGGAAGAAGAATACATGTTAAAGTTACTACAAAGACTATGAAGTGTATTAGAAAGGCAGGAAGCTTTGATAATTATATTTTATTGACTAAACCTTAAGATTTAGATTCTATTTATGGTGAATATTTAAGAAAATTAATGCTAACTAAAATTAATGATCCTACTTATGAAGTTTAAATTAATAATAAACATTTAGATTCCACATGTTCTGAAAGCTAGACCTCATAAATTCTCTAGAAGAGCATAGAGATTTAGCAGAAGACCAGCAGTTGTATGGCATCCTCCTGAAATTAGACATAAAGATTTAACCTTTTTAAAAATAAGAACACCAAATGAAATGAACCCTGAAGAATTAAGAAAATTAAGAGAATATGATTCATTAAAAGATAAGGTATACATTTTATATTAATTCCCTTAGTTTGAAGATACTAATGATGTTTTACATCCAGTATTGAATGAGAAGTTCTTTTAAGACGAAAAAGAATGGCCTGCTTTTGCAAAGGTTGAAGGAGAAAAAGCATTAGCAGAATTTTTAAAGAAGAAAGATAAAGAAAAAATTAGATTAACATTAAAATCAGTTGAAGAAGGATAAAGAGAAGTTGATAAAGCATTAGGAAATCTTTGATTATCAATTTGATATATAAATTATAAAAAAAAGAAACATTAAAAAGCTATCTATTAGTAGTAGTAAATACATAATATTTAAAAATTATCAAATAATTTGTAAATTTAGATGAAATTTCACAAATAACTTGATCAAATTTTGAAACTCTATCAATTCTTTTCTTGACTTTATAGATTTTGATTAAAAAAATATCTCTATTAATTTCAAGAATATTTTCATTTCAATTTATTCTTAGTTTAATTTTAAATAACTGTACTCATCTCAAATATAAAATCATTCTGAATTCAAAAAAAATATAATAAACTTATCAAAATAAATTATTGACAAAAGAGAAAGTTTATTAATCCAAGTTGAATAATCGGGGTAGTTCTTATAAAATAAAAATATGTATTAAAAGACTTTTAATGATAAAATATATTTATATGTTTTTTTAAATCAGAACTAATTATTAGGTTCTAATTTGAATTTTCTCTCAGTAAACATTGTCATATCTCTTATTCTTAAATTTACTTTTTTTGAATTCATCTAAATTGAGTAAGCTCTCCTTCTTGTTTCTATTGTATATCAATTAATACTGTTGCAAAAGCTGTTATTTCCTGTGTTTAAGTTATAATATTTGTTAAGAATATTTTTTTACCATCCACTTTGGTAAGGGGAAAAGTCAGCATTAAATTTTGGAATTGATTTAAAATCTGAACTTCCTTGAGGAATCATCTCCTTGATTGATGATTGTTTAATCAATCTTTAAGGAATTTAATGAAAATCTAATTTAATAGGTTGAGCCATAATCTTTGGTTATTTATTAGTTATTTGTTGGTTCTATTGTATTTCCATAATATCAGCTATCGAAACAGCTGTTTCTTCTTATAAACAATAAGTTAGGGCCTTGTCTAACATAAAAATAATATAAAAAAAATTTACATTAATTTTTAATAAATAATTAAATTTATGAAATAGGACAGCCATGTCCTTTTACTAAAGAAATATTTTTCTTTTTTTAATACATAATATATTTACGTATTAAATATTTGAATTTATTATTTTGTGTGATTTTATTTTATAGAATCCAAAAAACAACTAATAAATAATTGATTTTATAGTGAATTTCTTCAATATTGTAAAAACTTAAATTTCAATAATCAAAGAAAAATATTAATTAATAATTCCCTAAAATATATAAGGGTGGTAATTATTCCTATTAAAATACACATAAAATAAAATCAAAGATTACTTTAAAGTTAAGAATTATCACACTAATAAAAAGTTAAGATTACAAATTTTAGATTCGTCAAAGAAATTTGCTAAATTTTAAATAAAATAATAGTAATAGTGTATTAATATTTCTTTAAACCTTCTTTATAATTAGCGTTATAAGAATCTTTTTAAATGTCTAAAATGTAAAATTTTTAATTTAATGTTGTTAAATATATTTTATTTCTTTTTTTATTTATAAATAGTTATGCGATAAAATATTCTCCTTTACTTTTATAATACAAATAGCAATTAAAAGTATTAAGAATGAATGTCTAATATTGCACTAAATTTAACAAATTCTCTACTAAATTAAAACTCAAATAATTTATAATGATTTTGAAACATATTTATTTTTAAAATCCTTAAGAATTACTTTTTAACAACAACTTATCTTGTTATAGGTTTCAAAATAAATTTTCTCAATAAAACTTCTATATTCTTGCATTTATGAATATTAATACCTAAATGTTTATAATATCAGTTTAATGTACTAATAATTATAAAATAGGTATTACTTTCTTCAAACTTTAAGTTATATTTGATATTAATTTTATTACATAAGCAACACATTATTAGCAATATTTATTGAAAAGACATTACTGTAATTTTAGAATAAAAGAATTTTACATCAAACTTTAAGTATTAAATAATAGATTTTTATAACTCCTCTTATTTCCTAGAAGTTTTCAAATTTTCAACAGCATCCTAAAACTCTAGCATTAATTATATTAGATCACTATCTATTAATTTATATAAAAATTATAAACTATATCTAACTATCTAAAATTCAAAATATACAAATAAGATTAAAATAGAAAAATTATGTTATAAATATAATGTATTATATTTTTGTAATAATAAACAATTAGAATATAAATTATACTAGGATTTTATAAAAGAAAGAGTTCTTTATTATTTATTGAATTGATTATCTTGAAAAGCTATATAAAATTTTGAAAATGAAAGAATGAGAGCATAAATTGTATTTATTAAATATAATGATAATTTCATATTATTGTCCATCCTCCAACTTATTCAATTACAACATCTATCTCATCTCCAGTTTCCATTCCAATCTATTATATAGAGAAGATATTTCTACATCTGCAGGGGTTTAGGTCTCTAATATTCTTTCTCCATCAAATAAAAATCTAACATTTTAGATTTGGAGCTAAATAAATCACTTCATAATACATTTTATCTTGAACAATAGGCATCCATCAACTTCTTAAATTAAGTTTGTTTTTTAATTTTAAAGAAAACCTCCTCACCATCTTATGATTTGACTTTTAAGTTTAAATATTCAGCTTATGATTGATCTGCCATTTTTTGTTTATTAAATTAATTTATGAATAAATATTGTTTTACATATAATTTATATAAATAGATATAAAATGATGTTTGTAAAATAGAAACATAAACAATAAACAAAAATCATTTTTAAAATGCTGTTTTCATTGAGTTTTCGAATCAATTAAGGTTTTTAAAATTTATTATAGATTATTGATTTATTTTCTCTCTGGTGAAATCTATTTATTTTAATTATTCTTTACTTCATCATTTTCCTTAATATGGAATTACTGAACTCTCCTATTTAGTTATTTAATTTCCGAAAAAACCTCTTAAAATATAATGCTCTTTTAATTGTTTACACATATAAAGGCTTCGAATTATTTGAAATAGCAACCTAAGATTAAATATTTTAACTACATTTAAAAGTTGAATTTATATTGTTGGTATTTATTATCCAAATATTAAAAAGGTGATTAATACAATCTGTTTAATAAGTATGAACTATTAAATCATAATTCATAGTATAAGGACTCCAAGTTGAAGAATCGTCATTTGTACTTTACGTCATTGTTTCACAATTGTCTGCTAAAATTACTTTAAACATAAAATTACTATACTCTATCATATTTTAAAGTCTTTTCGGACTTAATTATAGATCATCAATCATGATTAAAATAAAATGAGTTTTTTATGTGATCTAAGGTAATTGTGGTTGTTCGATGCAATCAAACGTAAATTATGAATTTACAATGAAACCATCAAAATATTCATTTTCTTAACAAAAGGTTTTTTTCTTTTATTATTTTTCCAATTTAACAATTTTCTAAATGAAATTCCTAAAAAATATACATTCAAGTATTCCTCTTCTGAATTTGCATGCATACCTCCACTTCTAAGTCTTCTCACACTCATTCTTCAATATTAAGAATTTTATTTCTTTTTATTTATTTATTTAAAAATGCAATCATAAAAATCAATTCTTAAAATTGCTAAATGAATTACTTTAAAAACAATTAATTTCAAATATTTTCAATTAAATTATAAATTTTAATTAACTCAACATTCAAAGAACTCATTACAATATTATTTTTTATCAAATTCATTGATTTCTAATCAATCTTAATAATAGTATAAATTTTATATAATTTTTATTATATATTAATATAATCTAAGTGTCCTACTCTTATTTTATTTCTTTTTAATTTGATTTATTATATTTATCACATATTTAAATTTATATATATAAGCTCAGTATAAAAAATAATACGAATTTAATACTATAAAGCCTTCCTAAATGAGAATACTAAAAATAGATAAATATAACAAATAGTCTAAAATAATTTTTCATACCCTACATGTCAAAGGGTGATTAGTTTAATTTAAAATAATATAATGGAGTAAATTTTAAAAATTAGTATGATTATATATTAACATAAATAGTTTAATCACTCAAGGAGAGAACGATTAGACTAGACTGAAATTTCTTAGAATCTTCTCGTAACAATTGGGTTTTTAAATGGATTAAAAGTTCCACTTTATTTAGTTTTCTCTTTCAGAACATCATGGCTGTCATTGGACAAGCGAACCTTAAGCATGATTTATGACAATTCTCCGTTATCTGTATTTTTTTATTATTTTTGAGCAGCACAAATTCCCATTTTTTAATTTAATTAATTGAATAAGATACTAATTAATATAAATAATGTAATTTATAAGATAATATTTGAATTCAATTAAAGAGTGTTAATAAGTTAATGCTACCAATTATAAAATATCATTACACTCCTTAAAGCTTGAGTAGATTTATAGAAATAAACTTTGAATTGTTATTTTATTTACTTATAGTTATTTTAAATAAATTCAAAATTGCAAAATAATAGGTCACATAATAAATATACAATTATTGAGTTTTAATTTTAATTGGATTAGAAAATAATTTATTGTATTAATCATTCTTAAAAACTAACTTTGCCTATTTCACTTTTGGAAATGCTTTTTGTATAACTAGAATTAATTAAACTTCTTTTTAAACTTAATTCAACTTCTGGCATTTCCATTTCTTATATTTGATCTTATAGTTTCTTTTCTAATTTAGATATTTTTGCTTTATCTAAACTTTATTTTTATCTAGCCTATCTTTTCATATAATTAAGTAAGGTATCCTTGGAAGTTTTAAGAGTGAATAGTAATAAATCGAATATAAACATTGATAATACAGACAAAGCAAGACTTAAATAAAAGGCATAGCTTGAAAATAACATTTAGGTAGTTCCAAAGATTGCAGATGAAGGGATTATGTTTGATACCCACATATAGGCAAAATAAGTACCTAAACTGGTTATTAAATAGGCAATCCAAGTTATAATTGTCCAAAATTGTGTATTTAAAGCTAATTTTAAGGTGACAAGCTAATATTAGATTTAATAGATTTACAATCATGATAGCAGTAGACATAGACATACTAAAAAACCATAAATCATTATTATAGCCTTATTGCTTTATGAAAGTGGTATCATTTAATTCAAAGTAAAATGAAAAGAAGCATGCCAACCCTTAAAAGATTCCTATAAAAAACCATTTAAAAAATCTAAATGTATATGTAATTTTTACTTTTCATTAGTGAATATAGTATTTTTTTATCCAATATAATATAATAATGGATAACTCTATCTTAGTATATCATTTTCTTATTCTCCTTCTTTAATTCTTTTGCTACCTAATAATGTTTGTTTTCTTTTTTATGTATAGAAGACATCCTCGTCAAAGATAGCTCTAATAACAACAGGTAAAAATGTAAAGACAGTATTATAAAATGAGACAAAACTAAATTAAAAGTTATTAATACAATTCATCAAAAACACTAGTTCCTGTAAGTCCACAAAAGAATGCAAAATAAAATTAAGGAATAGTGAAGATGATATTTTTATAAAAGAAGTATAAAATCATCTCTGAAATACGAATATAGTTTTATCTTCCATGATATAATACTAATTTCCAAAGGCATTTAAATTAACCAATAGCATAATTACTAGCTTGAACAGCTCTCATTCCTTCTTGACCGTAAATTCCAATACCAATATGTGCTTCTTAAATCATATTTACATCATTTGCACCATCTCCAACAGCTAGTGTAATCTTGCCTAATTCATTCTTAACTAACCTAACCATATCAGCCTTTTACTTTGGTGTTACACGACAACAAATAACAGTATGAAGATAAGGAGCTAACAATACTAAATATTTAGTTAGATTTTCGCTCTCATTCAAATCTGCCAAAACAATACCTTCTATAATCATTGCTCTTTTAGAATTAGGTTGTTATATAACATGATCGGTAATCTAATTAAAAATTGACAATATATCACAACCAGGAGTTAAGAAGAAAACATCCATTTATTCTTATAACAAATTACAAGATCTTCCTATATTTTCAGCCGTTTCTAGTTTATCTCCTGTTAACATCCAAACATTAATATTTGCTTTTAGAAAATCTGCTAATGTTTCAGGAACATCATCTTATAATTTATCTTCCACAGCTGTTGCACCAATTAATGTTAAGTTCTTTTCAATTTAATTAATTAATTCTGTTTGTAATTTTTCAGTTTCATTCCCTCCCAATGTGTCATTCATTGCTTTGGAGAATTCATTAAAGTGTCTCTCATCGAGTACTCTCATAGCCAAACACAATGTTCTTAATCCTTTTCTAGAGAACATATCCAATTTCTTATCAATACTAGCTAAAAATGGTTAATCTGGAGCCAATCTTTCTTTAATTATAGCATCAGCCCCTTTTGTGTATAACTTAATGACACCTTTATGTCTGATGATAACAGACATTCTTTTTCTATCACTATTAAATTCAAAAGAAAACAAGAGTTCAACTTTTTCTATAACACCAAGTACATCAATTTCCATTATACTCATAGTGATTCCTTTATAAATAATATTTAATCTTCTAGCAGCATCTACTAAAGCTATTTCGTCTGGAGATGGTCCTTAATAATTAAATGTACCATCATCTTAAAATTCCAAAACACATTCATGGCAAGTAGCCAACAACATTAAATTTTCCTTAACTAAATCTCCTTAATTTTTAATAATATATTTATCTACATGAAGATCAATATTTGGATTTTTAAAAGGATCAGTTTGAGTAATTATTGATTATATTACTGCACCTGAGAATGTATATTCTATACCTGCTTTTTCATTAACAACTGTAGATCTTCTTTAATGCAAAGTACTTTATCTTCTCAATATCTAATTTCCTACAAATGTACTAATTTCATGTTTGTCAAACATTGAAACATCTCCATAAGTCTCATTTCCACAAACTGATATTTTGAATTCCATTTTGTTACATGTTAAAGTTCCTGTTTTATCAGTGAAAACATATTAAACTTATCCTAATTCCTCATTGATTGTTGTACTAAAAACCTTCACATATTTATCATTTTCATCAGTATACATTTCTTTATCCTTTTACATAAAAATACCCTAACCAACCTTTACAAATTCTAAAGATACAATTAAACTTATAGGTATTAAAGTATTTAAAAGTAAGAAATAAGCTGCGAAAGTCATTAATGAAGCCAAACCACAATTTGGAATGTCCGGATCATAAATTTATGTATTACTCTAATTTGTAGAAGTATATCCTGAGAAATTTGTACTAAAATAATTAAAATTGATGCTATTTATATCACAATTAATTCCATATATAATTGCTAATATGAAACAAATAAATGTTTGCATCAATAAGATGTATATAATTCTGAAATTAATTAATCTGTCAATATTGCTCATCTTATTCTTTTGTTCTTCTGAATTTCTCATTACTTTTGTATCTATCCCTGTATATACAACCACTCCTATAGCCCACTTTACATTTTTCAATTTTGACCCTCTTAATAAAAAGTTTTTATGTGTGAGTTGCACCTTCTTATTTTCCATATGTAATATTCCATCAAAATTGTAAAGTAAAGGATTTGGATTTATACATTCAATTATTCCTTGTCTACATTCAATTGTTTAGGTTTCTTTAATTGCTTATTTTGGCTTCAAATTCTTCTCTCCATCTAATGAAGAAGTCTCAATAAAACATATTCCTTCTTATGATGTTTACAAAACCACTATATCTGCTGAAATTATTTCCAATTCATCAATTTTTATAATATCTCCGATTAAAACATCTTTCCAGGTTTTTTTAACAAATCCACCAGTAGTCCATGTAGTTGTGGGGGATGAATTTAGCTCGTTATCACTAAGATGCTTTTGATAATCTTCATATCCATCTCTTAACATTGATAAACAAACTACAAAAAGTAAAGGTGCTATTGAATTTATAGGACTGAATGGAGAAATAGATTTAAAAAATGACAATATAGCTATGATAAGAAAATAAATGTTCGCCATTCTCTGAAATTGCAATGCTAATGAATATGGAAGGAAAGTT
The DNA here is from genome assembly GCA_000733375.1 of Paramecium sexaurelia. Classification (NCBI taxonomy): domain Eukaryota; phylum Ciliophora; class Oligohymenophorea; order Peniculida; family Parameciidae; genus Paramecium; species Paramecium sexaurelia. The sequence continues at coordinate 457,118 of JPFM01000033.1, forward strand.
ATGATATTATACCTCAATTAAAACTATTAGATACCTGCTTGTTCTAATGAAGTTTGTTGGATAATGGTATTGTTTATTTTATAACTGTTACTCAGTCCCAAAAAATAGTTTACGGTCCATTCTATAATTATAAAAATTATGTAGGAAATAATGTGAAAATAATAATTCCATATAAATACCCTATGCACTATTTATAAATTAATAAACATTTTATAAAAAATAAAGCGTTATCCAATATATTTTAGAAAGTTATAAATAATAATAATTGGTAAAAAGGATGGAATTTATGATTAATATAAGTATTTAATATTTTTTAAGTAAATATATGAATAAAATATATAACATAAATATAGAGGTATTTTAGGATTATAAACGACATCTTTAATAATTAAGGATCAAAAGCCATTTGTAATTTTGATGTAAAAATATATTAACAAAAAAGATCTAAATAATAATAATTAAACTGAAGCTTGGAATTTTATTTAAAATTTATTGAATTGTTGTGAAATAAGTATTAATTCAAATAATATAAATATTCCAGTTAGAATTTTAAATCTATAAATATGATATTCTTTAAAATTAGATAAAAGTTTAAACATTTATAATCAGATAATTTGTAGATCACTATTCATTTAATTAAAAGAAGAAACTATTGACAATATAAATAGGAAAAAATGAAATATCTCTATTAAATACTACAAATGATATTCATTCATAATAAATAATAATTATAATATTCTTTTAATCTATTACAATTTCATTTATTTTGATTTAATTAAATCTAATAAAAAAGTTATATCTAATTTTTACAATTCCATACAATTATTATATTACTTATAATATTAGAGACGATACTTTAATCACCATCCTTAAGATGATGATTAATTGAATCGATTTTCTAGTAATTTGTTTAATTTTATAGAAGCCATATTACTCTGGAAATCGTTAATTAATTTAAAAGAAAATCTATTCTAAAGATTGAATGCAGAGAGATATTTAACCTAATTAGTGTTCAATTTTTAGAGATTAGAATAATTTAAGAGTTGCTAAACTCAATAATTATAAGTATATATTCTTAAACAAGATCTTTTATAATAAATTTTCAATTATATACACAGCTTATACTTTTTAAAATTATGAATTTTTTGCAGGATCAGATTTGGATAAACAATTGGTTTATTATTTTACTTAGTTATAAAATTTCTTTGATAAGAAAGAAATTTATTATATTTTTCATGGATAACAATTAATTTTTAATTTTTATGTTGTCTTACTTTTAAGTATTTTGGATATATATAAAATATATTTTCTATTTATCTTGTAAATAAACCTAAAAAATAGAATCTTTTTGTACCTCCAACTATGTATTATGATTTTTTTATAACTATAAATAAAAAATAAAAAATGAAGGGAAAGAAAGTATTAGATGATGATGAAGAATTTTTAAGATCAAAATCATAGATAGTAAGATGATAAAATATATATTTTAGGATGTATTTCCAAAATGGTAAGAATTGAAACCATTAGGTAAAAATATACATAGAAGATCATATCATTCATGTGTGACTCATGACAATTTGTAAAGATAAATAATTACTTTAAGTCTTTATGTTTATGGAGGATATGAAACAAATGAAGGAATTCTAAGTGATTTCTTCAGAATTCCATCACCTGTTTCACCAAAACCATTTTGTTGGACAAGCTTAATTAAGAAAGGACCAGCAGATAAAACTTAAGATGTAGTTCCAGGACCACTAAGAAATCATACAGCAATAGTTCATTAAAATAGAATGTACATATTTGGAGGAAAAGAAAACTTGATGTCTCCAACAGCAAAATTATGGATCTATGATTTTTAGGATGAAGTTTTTATTTAGGGATAAGAATGTATTGTGGAAGGAAAAAAAATGGCAGTAGAGGGTCATTAGAGTTGTTTATGGAGTGAATAAGTATTGAAGAAATTTATAATATCAAGGAATAAATGGTTGTATTTGGAGGATTTTATAGCGATACTGGTTATAGATCATCAATATTATTTTATGATTTATAAAAGGAGGTTTGGACAATGATATTTAAGGGAGATAACAATTAAGCTTAATTTCCCAAAGGAAGAGCAGAAGCAGGAGTTACACTAATTGGAAATACTTTGTATGTTTATGGAGGTTGTAATTACGAATCTAGATTTGGAGATTTTTGGAGATTTGATTTAGAAAGTAAATAGTGGGGATTAATCGTCACAGAAAAATCTCCAGGAGTAAATTATTAAATTTAATAATATATAGACTAGATCTTCTACTTCTTTATTGATTCATCCTCAAGGTATTATGTTATTTGGAGGTATTCATGATATAACTCATGAGAAAAATGATCTATGGTTGTACAGAGGGAATGAATGGATTTAATTAGAAGAAGATACTAGTAGAAGACAAGTTGCAGATGAAATGTTAAATGATTCTGTTTTTGATAAAGCCAGCTAGGCTAGACCATAAAAAAAGAGAAAGGAAGAAACGAACCTAGGTCTTTTTTATTATTAGATGATGAACCTAAGAATTCTTTACATTAAAGAAGAAATTCTGTTAAAAATCTTGATTAAAAATAGCCTACCGATACTATCAATAATTTTTAATTAAATAGTATGGATGAATAGAAGAAGAAAAGATTGTAATAAAAGAAAAATTAAATGCTGTATAAATTATAAAATATAAAAGTGCTGAATTCGAATTAAATGAAGAAGAAAAATCAAAATATAGAAGTTCATCACCAACTACAGATTAAATAAAGAATTCAATAAGCGTGATAACTAATTAAGAAAAATAAGGAGGTTAAAGAAAGATTCAATCGCCTTCAGGAAAAAAGAATGCCATTTAAGCTTCACTTAATGGAAAGAAACCTTGTGCAAGAGATGGACATAGTGCCATTGTTATAGGTGAAATTATGATTGTTTTTGGTGGAGATAGAAATTTGATGTCTTTTAATGACATCTACATGTACTCGCTCAATTAAAAATGATTATTTTAAATTATTATAATTATTATAAATAACTAAATATTCATATATAAAGAATTGTTAAAATTATTATTGTTTTCAAAATTTATAGATGCTTTTTTTCTTTCAAATATATAAATTCTTTATATTCAAAGTAACTAAAGTCATCAATACTCGAACGCAATTAATAACTTATCACAAAAAGTTCAATAAATTTAGAAAATTACAAAAAATTTTTTGTTTTCCAATAATTATTAAATTTATCAATATTTTTCTAATTATTAAACTTGTATCTCCAAAAAATATCCATTTCTCCATATCTATATTATTCTTAAACTCCTTTATTTTAAACTTTTCATTTTATTTTTCCTTTTAAGCGCATATTAATAATAGGTTAATCACTATATTATACTTTTAGTATTTTTTTAGGAATTTAAAAGATAGTCTAAAAAGATCATCTTTATTATTTACTTTTCTATGTTTCATCATCATTAAATTTGAATTCTTAAAATTACATCACTAAATTGTAGTATTATTGGAAGAGATTCATTTTTTTACATAATTTTGTAGTGTTATAAAGAAAATATAAATTAAATTTGGTAAAGATATAATCTAATCCTTTTATAAAGGAAATAAAATTAATAATTTATTAATTCTTCTTTAGTTCTATTAAGTAAGAATAGATCAATTGCAAAAAAGCTTAGATTTAGTATAAGTTCTTTCTCATTCGTTTTTTTAAATAAAAACACTAACTAAACAAAACTATGTATAAATGAAATATAATAATTAAAATGAATATTAAACTCTTGATTATGTTAATCGTTTTGCTATTTAATGGTGGTAAGCAATTTCGTGTGAAACCATAGTTCTTGCCAGCAAGATAAAAGAATGTTAAGCCAAATGTGATTCATAAATTAATATTTGCGTTTATACATGCGCTTAATCTCAACTGAGATAATCTTTAGAGAGTTAAGCCAAATGCAAGAAAATGTGTGATACAGTAAATAAGGAATGCAAGACTTCTAAATGTTATCTAGAAAGTTGATTGACCAAAAGAATGATATATCAATATGATTTAAATAATATGAATAAAACTTTCTAAATTCAAATCATAGGTAACCATTACCAATCTACTTTATAACATATTAAAATAGAGAAATAGTTTGTTATTTATTCAATAAATGACACATTTTAATTCAATCTAATTAAACAGAACTTACTTAAGAATTTCTTTCGTTAATCATAACTAAAAAAGTATTAACCAAATTGTCGTGACTTGAACTATTTAATAATAGTTCAAGGTTTCCTTAGCTGAAATTCGCTAAATACATTTTGATAATAATTTTTTATTAATTTATAATACATCACTGATATGACAATACAAGCTCCTTATTTCTATATTTCCTTATAGAATTTATAATTTTTGAATATGATTAACAATGTAAATAGTGAGAACTTTTAAAAGCCATCAAACTCAAAAATATTTGAATTTACATAAATATGGATTTTTTAAGGAATATTGTAAAATAGCGAAATTTGTATACGTTTCGAAATATAAAAATAGAAATTACATTTAATTATATAAGATTTATACAAAATTGACGATTATTTCGAATAAAACAATTCAGGAATCCCATAAAATTGTATTCTTTATCATTTCTGTCTATTTCAAGACTTTTCTCTCGCAAAGCTTGAATAGGTCAAATTCTAAAGCTTATTTACAGCTTAAACGATTCTTAGGATTGACTTCTAAAAGCTGATTCATCAAATTAATAAGCTATGTATCTCCATTTATTCTTTATCCACTTTTCGGAAGTTTACCAAATATTAATTCATGCAACAATACTCCAATACTGTAACAGTCTACTTTATTATTGTAATTCAAGTTTCCAACTATTTCTGGAGCCATATAACCAGGAGTACCGCAATACTAATTTGTTTCTGTAGCCTTGACACAAATTCCTAAATCTGCTAATTTTACAATCCCATTTTACAATAGTATATTCTCTGGCTTAATATCTCTATGAATAATTCCGTTCTAATGTAAAAAACTAACTCCTATTAAAACTTAATATATTATATCTATTATTTATTTTTCATATAACTTTTTTTCTTTCTTATAATTAAATAATGTTATATCTCCTAATTCTAAAACTAAAGCAATCTTTTTTATAATTCAATTTTTTTACTTATTTTTCATCATTTATCACACCATAACACTTTAGTATATTTTAATGACTAACAAAAGTCTAAATTGCAATTTCCGTTTTTATTAATCCTTATATACCTTTACTAGTTATCAACGATTTTTATATTGTCTTTAATGCAGCAATCATTCCAGTTTTCTTATCACTAAAAGAAAATAATATTGGGATTTTACATAACAGAATAGACATCGCTTATATTGCCTCTCCCTAAATATTTAATCTTTTTAAATCTATTTAATGGAGATTGATGGTTTTTTGACATTTACATATAACTAACTTGTTTCTCATGACTAGAACTCCTTATTGGTGTAGTTTGACTTGTTGTAGTCGATTATCGACTGTCATGAGAAAAATTAGAAATATTACGAATAGGTTTAGGAATATCTATCTTCATTTTAGATTCATTTACAATTGGTTACTTATTATTACTTTTCTTTGATTATGGATAAGAGTATTTTGACGTTGAAATTAATTACTTAATTTCTTAAATTTTTTCTCTATTTTTTTCCAAATTGCTTTCATACTGTATACATATTTTTGGTTGGACATGTTAATTTTCATACCTATTTGTGTCATTACAAATTGATAATGCAACAGGAAGTTTATTTTGTGTATTAGAGAAATCTGTTGATTGATGATGGCTTCTGATTAATTAACTAATTACTCATTAATCATCTATTAATACATATTCTTTTTATATGCTTATCGAGAGGTCATACTACTATTTTAGATTACTTGCCATTAACATTCCATCCTACTTCAATAACTAAAATTAATTAATTTTATTTTTGTAAATATAGAGACACTGACTAAACTGCTTTATAATTCCTAATTATTTATTATATGTTTCTCATTCTATATAGATAATTATAAATTTGAATGTTACTATTATTGGCCAAAATATATTTAAATATCGCAACAAAAATAATTAGTGTCAAAACAAAACTCTTTAAATTTTTAGTAGTTGGTTCATGTGAATTTGTTTGCAAATTTAACTATTGCTCTTCTTTTCACCTCAATGTTGGTCCATTTAATTACTTCATTCATATTTCTTTCTCAATCATTATTAATAAAGAAGTTATTTTCAACTATAATTTTCTACATTAATTGCATTATATTTTTTATTTCAAGTACAAAATATAATAAAATTTAAAATTACTAAACTATCGATGAGATGAGAGTTTAAATATTAATTTTTACTTTGAAATTAATTTAAATTAATTTCCCTACAATATTCTAATCATATGATACCAGGTATAAATTATGAATTTAAAGATTATACTTTTGATTAATGAAAGCTTAAATAAAAAAATTTATTATTTATAATAATATAATTAATAGATGGATATCATTCTCGATTGTCACATTTTCATGCATCTGAATGTTTTTGTCAAATAATTAATATTTCTCTATTTTGTCATCATAGAATTTTAATAAGCTAAATAAGAACATAATTTCTGAATATTCTATATTAAAGAATCATCACAAAGATAAGTTTTATTCGGGAATATCAAATATAACTTCATTATAAATCTAACCATATAGTAATGTTTTAATAATAATTTAATTTAGATTATTTAACATGTTATTTCCTTATAACTATCTGCAAAATAATGCTCTCAAATTCATTTATAATAAAGGACTTTGAATAAACAATTTTATATTAAAAAGTGAGGATTTTAGTTTTTTCTGTTTGTTGCATTAAAATGAATAAGTTTATTAAATATTTTAAAAAAGATGCAATTTTTGGTTAAATCTTCAGGAAGAGTGGGATACTTTGGATTTGCTACAGCAGCTGCTACTCATAAAGATATTGCTGGAAGGAATTTCTTAAAATTCTAAAGCAAATATGCAGAATATGTCACTCAATTCAATCAAAAGCTGTAAGAATATAATTTTTTACTATAATAGTGAAGCAATAGAAAAGGATAATAAAGCACCAAATGTTGCACCTTAAGGCAAAGCATTTGAGCATCCATACAACAATCCACATAATCCAGTCAATTTCAGTGGTGTAAGTGTTTAGTATTATATTTATAGATAAAATCATCTGAATTGTTTTACAACTTTATTGGGCCAGAACAGGTCTCTCCACATTATGAAAATTTCCTTGTTGCTAGAAAATACCTTCTTCTCACATATGGAGGATTGATTGTAATCGGTTTTGCAGCAGGCACTACTAATCTTCATTGGATTGCTAAATCATCCTTTTTGCCATTCCTATTCTGGATGCAAATCATGTACTTCTACTTAGAAGGTCGTAAATCATTTATGAAACCATTACTTGCTAGATTTTATAGAAGAGTAGCTGGAAATGAATGTTTCCAATTAGATTAATACTATCACGAAAATATGCAACTCAAAATTCGTACTCTCCTTGAAGCAGCTAAAGGGTAGATCGAATATGGATAATTACATAAAGAATTCAAAGATGTTAAAGCAGAGTTAATTAATACTGTAATTTTTTATCAAATTATATTTAGTTTCTTATGAATGAATAATTAAATCTCTAAAGACATGTTATTGAGAGATCTCAAAATATTCTTAAATCTGTTTAATAAGCTGAATAAGTATAATAATATAATTATTATTAATTTAGATTAATTAAAATAGACTTTTATAAGAAATTATTGAAGCTGCTCAAAAGTCATTGGAGACTAATTTGAAGAATAACCTTCCATAAATCTAAAAGTCTTTATTCAAATCTGCTTTGAAAGGACTAGCATAAGGTAAAATGACTTATGAGAATGATCCTTTAATTGAAATGATCTTAACAACAATAAAAGAACATGTTAGTAAAATATAAAATCTATCTCCTGCTGAGTAACAAATTAATTAAGATTTTATAGATAGAAGAAATTGATTTCACTTAGTAAAGATTAATTATCAGTCATACAAGCAAATGATAAAAAGTAAGAGTTTTACAAATATTATTTTACAGAGCAAAAGAAGATTATTTGAGAGCTGAACCTAAAATTGATTAAACCTTAAAAAACTATGAAAATGTGAAGAGGTAACTTGCTTCATGGGGATAATGAAAGTGAGTATTTATTCATGATATCAGAATAAATGTAAAAAAAATATTTAAAATATAGAATCAAATATTTTTTTAATGAAAAAATTTTCTACAAATTTCTAACATTATCATATTAATACTTAAAATAATATATATGTGCAGTATTGTAATATAGAAAATAGATTGATTGAAAATTTAACAATAATACTTGCAAGTGTGAATTTTTTATTGTTATAATTAATTTTTGATTTGTTAATATTAAATGCTATCAAACAAACCATCAAGATCACTATCACATCATACTAAAATTACAGATTATATGAAAAAATTTATTGAAACAAATTATAAAGAATCTATTCCATCATCAATGAAATAAAGTAGACAAAATAAGCAAAATAAATCTATTGATAAATCATCAAATGTTTTTAAAGTATATATATTCTTAAAATAGATAGAACTTCCAAATGTTTAACAAGATATTTGCTTAAAACAAAGATAATACAATAAACAAGAAAAAGAGAGAGAGCTAATGATTTTAAAAGCTCTTTAAAAATATCATCACCCTTGTATTTTAGAATTAAGGCATCATTTTATGAACAATAATCAAACAAATATGGTTTTTGATTTTATGCCATTGAATCTTACCTAAGTAATATAAGCATATAAATCTAAAAATAGAGAAATGCCTTTAATTTTAATAAAATCCTTTGCTTTTTAACTTCTAAGAGCAATTACATAATTGCATGAATGTTAAATTTGTCATAGAAATATACAACCAGAAAATATTCTAATTAACAATAATACTTTTGAATTAAAATTATCAGATTTTTCACAATCTAAATTTTTATTTGATGGAGAAGATTCAATTAATTAAGTAAATAATGTTAGATTCAGAGCTCCAGAATTATTACTTGGAGCTACAAAATATAATAACTCAATAGATTTATGGGCTTATGGATGTGTAATTTATGAAATGTGGACATTGAATCCAGCTTTCGAAGGGAATACTCCAGAAGAAGTTATTGCAGAGATAATCAAAACTTTAGGAGTTCCTAAAATTCATGAACTACAATCAATGAAAAGTTTTTTTGATGATATAAAAATGCCACAAATAAAAAAAAAAGAATGGCAATACAGTGAAACTATAGAATTCATTAAACAGTTTATAAAATATACTCCAAATTATAGGGGCAAAGCTAAATAATATTTAAATCATCCTTATTTCAAGGATGTTTTATCAGGTTAAATTCGATTAAATGGAAGAGAATTACCAAATATGAAAAACTTTTAGCCATACGAAATGGAAATCTTAAAACTAGATTGAAAAATAATATATTTTTGATACTTTCAAATTTCCTAAACTATGCAGAATAAAATTATATTTAAAGATATTCTTTTCATTCTGAATTTATTTTTATTTTATTGAGAAAGAATTGAAAAATTTTAAAGATATACATTTTTTTATTTTCTGCAATTTTCATTTTAGCTTTGAATCTGTATTTCACAAAATATTTAAATATAATAATGTAATCTGCTAATACATAAACATATGCATTAAAAAATATATTTAATGAAATAACAATGAGATCAAGAGGAACATCAATGGGGAGATTTTAAGAGAATAATAATGCTTAATTGCTATTTACAAACTAAAGATTAAGAACACAATTTGCAATCAGTAAATAAGGAAGCGAAGGAGATATTGCAATAATCAATAGTACTTAAAATAAAAAGCCAACTTTAAAAATAACTACTCGCATTTACAATAATTATTTACTTAATGGTGGTAGACCAAACAAAAAAAAATCCCTTCCTGCACTACAAATATCCCCTAAACCTTTGCCATTAAATTTAATACCAAACAGTAAATCCTCAATATAGAAGGCCTGCACAACAAGAACTTGTTCTTAAGCTGATATAAAGAAATTTTAATTCAAAACACTATTTAATGATATATGATAAATAATATTTATTAAGAAAATAACGTCACCATCAAAGATCTTATACACTTTAGTTAGGATCAAATCTTACTGTTAAAGTTGTTGATCACACCCTCTCCCAATGCAAATTAAGTGGAAAGACTCTTAAATATACTTTTTAATAAAAAAACATATTATTCCAAAGATTGAATTAATAATTTACGAGAAAGAATGTATTTAGGATGATGATTCAAAATTTAAATTATCTAAATAATAACTATTTAATATCAATTTGTTTAGTTGAATTTAACACTCTTGAATAATTATGGACCCTAGTGAGGAAATTCTATATAAAATTGTTGAATGTAAACTTTTGAAGTGAAGTCATATATATTTGGAAGCTGAGGAGATAGTTTAAGAAAAAAGTAACGAAAAATAAATGATAGAGAATTAATAAAAGATAGAATATTATATATGAAATTGGAGGTAATTTTATAATTTTATGTATTAGTGGTATAAGAATAAAGATAAAGTTAATTTATTACTTTAATATTATAAAGGATTAATATCGTTATTTTATAGCAGTAATATAAAATACTATGAAAAGCCTTAAAAATTCTATTGTTAAATTTAAAAAATTTAAACCTACAAAAATATACAGAAGTTTAAGTTATATATGCATAAATTTATGATAAACAGAAATTATTTGTATAGTTATGCTTTCCTAATAATATTTTGAAATTATAAAGTTAAATATAAAATTTCTTTATTCTAATATATGTTCAATTGTAAATAATTAATATTAATTGTTTAAATTTGAATAGTTGAATTTAAGATTTGATAAGTAAGAGTAAATTTAGATTAATTTTCTGTTTAATATTAAAAAAGATGAACTTGAATATTTTTCTTATTATAATTTCGAATACTGATATCGCTTAAAATAAATTTCGATTGTTAATATCTAAAACTTACATTTTATTTGCGATGTTTAAGCTTTATTCAAGAAATGCTGAGTCAGTTCAGCTGGTATCTTTTTTATTTGATTGCTATGAAACATAGTTTGAATTCTAATGATGAACTAATTAAAATTTTTGATTATAATAAAATTTTATCCTATGTTAATTTGATATTTCCTGGTTATTATGAAATTTTGATTGAATAGAAATACTTATCAAAAGTCAAGAGGTTTATAAATATATTATCTATATGAAATTAGTTGAGTTCAAATATTCGATGATAATATGGAATAGTTATACTTTTTAAAGTTATTATATAGAATTAAATTTTAATTTAATTATTTATATCTTTAATTTGCCTATAATCCCATTTACAAGCACAATTAAGGATCATTTAAAGGCAATGGAGTTAAAAGAACTCTTTTTGAAGATTTAAGTATAAATAAATAAAAATTGTATTATAATTAGAAATAGCTTCTGCTAAACTTGTTAACTTTTATATACCTTTATATTGAGAAAATTTTTAATATAATCAAACATTAGGAATATAAATATAGTAATAATTCAAAATGGATTTACTAGTTCTTAATACTATCCAAGATGTTTAGACAGACAAATACGAGGCGAAACAGATTATTTTGAATTCTAAATTTTGGTTTAAATTTTTTTTTCTTCTAACTAATATAATAGGCTGGTTGGGCCATCTGTAGTAATTAAAAATTTCAAAAATTCATTTTACAAATATGCTCGATCAATCACTTAATTTTTCTTTATATTTTTTGATTTGCTTTTTTTTACTTCAATTTTATTAGGAAGTATCGTAATTTGTTCTTTTTAATTGTTTGTCTAATTGATCGAAATGAATTTTGGATTGACGGAGCATTAATTTAAATACTGTATAAGTTCTTCTAGGCCAGAGGGTTTTCTGTATTGAGAAAAAAAGGATTTTTTTTTCATAAAAGTTCAGAAGTTAATTTATTCCTGATGTTCAAAGAATTATATATATTTCAATATCACAATAAAAGAATCTTTTAGAATGTTCCATATTTAAGCTCAAGAAATTATTGAGTAAATATTTCAAAATTAAAAAATGTCTTAAGAAATATATTTTTCTTAAAAATTTGCAATTAATTTATTGAACTTCAACCTATGAGTATATTTTAAAAGTATTTGTAAGGATTTATAAAGTTAATATAATATTTTTAAACTCGATAGAAATAGTTACATATTAAGTATTGGAATTAACAAAAATGAAATTTATCTCTATACATAATGCTTATGTGATGAAAAAAGGAAGGTTTATAAATGTTGATATAACTAGCTGATATTTTTTTATTTAATCCAATTTTATTGAAAATTTTATATTATTATTATTTGTATATGAAAATGAAGAAAATTTTTCCTTCGAATACTTAAAACTATTACTCAGTTCCACAATTCGAATAAGATAATGCAACTGTCATCAGAATGCATTAATCAACTATTTCGAAACCTCCACTCTCTGTAGTTCCAAGCGAAGCCAATCAAAATTACTACTAAATAATAGAAAAAAATAAATTATAATATCTTGAATACTACAGTCAATTTAATGAAATGAGATTCATGGAAAATATGGCAGGTTTTTTGAAATAATAAATTAAGGATTAAAATCGAAACCGTAAAAATAAGTTCTTTTAGAAAATTTTCTCAATATGTTTGATGATATGATCTCTTGTCTGATTGTTATTTAAAATACTTTACTTCTCATTAACTTTGATATTCCAGACTTTTTGTCATTATATAATTTCTCTCCAAGCGCTATGGCTGATATATTAATTAAGGACATAAAAGTAAGATTTATATTAAAATTACTATTAGACTTTGGAAGGTCTTCATTTAGAAATGTAATACTCTTCATCTCTTCGCTTCTTAGAAACAGTATTAGAGGCACTTGAATTCAATCCAGAGCTCTCTAATAAAATTCATCAATTAGATGTAAAATAATGGTCTCAAAAGTGTTATAATCATCTCAATAATTTTATGATCACTCAATAGTAAATAAAAAACTCTTAACGATCATGTTGCTGTTTTAAATGAAAAAAAAAATTAGATTATTTTTATATAATATAATTATAAATAATGTAATTACCAAAAAACTTAAATTAAAAGCAATTGTAGCCTCATATATTAAGTTAATCTCGTAATAAATCCTAATCATACAGAAATCCAACTAAATTAGTTCCATTATTAATTCGTTATTAGTAAACAATAAATTACGATGATAATGTGATGTAAATAACAAATAACAAATTAAAAATATTAGATGATTTTGCCCTTCCTTCAAATAATTTTATTAAATAAAAAAACATAGTCATTCCTGCAGAACTAAATGAAAAAGTATCATTATCGAATAAGCATATGAATTCAAACAATAATAGATAAAAAGTGAGAAGAAGAATTAAAACTTAAGTTAATGATCTTCAAAATTAAATTACAATTAGTTAAAGATTACTCACGGATCCTGTATATGAATTATCAAAAACACCTTTCTAATAATTATTAATTGATAAAGAAAAAAGTACCTAATATGGAGTAAGACATCCTTATAAAATATTTCATTTCAATGATCAAAGAAAGAAATTTATATCTGATCTTTTAAAAAGCTAAAATAAAACTGATGTTTTAGATAATTTTAGTTTGTCTTAGATAAAGTAAGATTTAGGCTAAAGATTAAGAAATTAAGTTAAGTCTAGGCAAAAAGAAAAAACAAAAAAAGAAATAACTTCGAAACTAAGTATAAATAATGCACTCCATAATTTATTAACTTTAAATTAACATTCTCAAGAATCAGTTGAATTGAAATTTAGATAATATTTTACAAAAGATTCTAAATTCTAAATTTAATGAAATAATTCCTTATATAATTACTTTTTATTTTAATTAATTAATTTTTTTAGATATCTCAAATTTTTTTAACCCTCAAATAAAATACAAATAAAAATGATAATTAGTTAAAGTGAATTTATTTATATTTTGAAGTACATGAATATTAAATAAATAAAAATAAAATTTGTTTAAAATGCATACATTGCCTGCAATCCCTGTTCCAATTTATAAAATCATTTTTTTTCTGTAGCCATTCAAATATCTTTTTGGGGATTAATTACCTTTACTTTAGGAATCAATATTTCCTTGGTTTAGTGATCGTTTAAAAACAGAGTTGCATTCTGAAGGGGATGTGCTATGGAAAAGAGTATTTAAAACTTTCAAGGCACCTATAATATATTATTGTCTAATAGTTCAAATCACAGTGATTATTAAGATTAGTGTATCTTATTTATTAAAAGTAACTTTGGAAAGCATGAATTCATGGAATGCTATTTTATTAGGAGGGTTGTTGCTTAATTAAGTTATTTTCGAATAGCACTATTTTTAAAATATTTATTAGATGTCAGCCAAGATAAGAGCTTCTTTAGCATAGGTGTTATTAGCTAAGTTGTAAAGAATATCAACATCAAGATTAAAGGAAGGATAATTTTTTAATATAATTACTATGGATATTGCTGATTTAGATTTAACTTGGTTAATTGCATTTAGTGGTGCTCCAATAATATTTTGTGTAGGTGTTTATCTTTTATTTTCTTATTTTGGATTTTCGTCAATAATTGGTGTTTTCTCATTAAGTGGGTTGATGTTATTTCAAAAACATATTACAACCAAAACAGGACCATTTAAATAAGAAAAGAGTAAAATTCAAGATGAAAGAACAAAATTAACTGAAGAGATTTTAAACAATCTACCAAAAATTAAGATGTTAGGTTTAGAATCAATTTTTAGAGATAAACTTTTGGCAAAAAGATTAGAATAGGATAATAAAATGAGAGAAATTTTAAAAATTGATGCTTTGGCTTATTGTTTTAATGGTAATATTAATGTGTTTGTAAGTTTATTCTTGATGTTATTGACTTATAAGTTATTCAACAATGATTATCCTTCTTCAGATTAAATATTTAGTTCGATTTGGATTTTGTAATTATTTAAAGTTTGGTGTATAACTTATGGTTAGAGAGCCTACAAATTAATAATAAATTTAAGAGTTTTATAATAAAGAATAAATGATGTTCTTTGTATTCCAGAAATCGAACCTAAATTATTAAATATAAGACAAGCGACTAAAAGATAGAAGAAATATTAATAGATAGAAGAAGAAGAAGGGGCATCTTTAGATACAATAGAAGAATCTCGTTAAGCTTAAGTAGAGATAATAAATTATAGTGCCTATTGGACAAAATTATAGGAAATGTAAAATCAAGCAATATTAAATAAAATAAATTTAAAAATTGAGAAAGGAACTTTTGTTATTATAAGAGGAACAGTAGGAAGTGGAAAAACATCTTTGTTGTAAGCTTTATTACATGAAATTCCATATTTTAGTGGATAATTAAAAATATCAGGTCATGTTGCTTATGTTGAATAAAGACCTTACATATTTTCAGGGACGGTGAGAGAAAATATACTTTTTGGTTGTCCAAATAATGAAACACATTATTAGAATGTATTATCATAAAGCGGTTTAAATGGTGATAATATTGATCCAGAATTTGATGTTGGTGAGAATGGATCCAAATTATCAGGAGGATAGAGAACAAGATTAAGTTTTAGTAGAGCATTATATTCTGATTCAGATATCTATTTATTAGATGATATTTTGTCAGCCGTTGATTCCAACGTATAAAAGACTATCCTTAATACTCTTAGATATCTCAAGTCATAAGGCAAGATTGTAGTTTTAATCTCCTCTAAATTGGCTGAATGTGATGTTGTTTATAGAATGGATAATGGATAATTAATTTAAGAAGATAATAATACAGAATAGATTGAGTAATAGAATCTTATCACAGAGTAAGCTGAAGAATAGTAAGGAGTTGAAGAAGATGATGATCAAGTTTTAGAAGTAACTAAATCAGTCTATTAAAAATATATAGAAGAGGGAGGAAAAAATAGAGCTATGCTTATAGTATTATTTTATTTGTTAGATGCATCCTTATCTCTTTTGATCATTAAGTAATTTGGTGAAACAAATCTAATAGTTAATTTATTTTTAATGATTGTTTATATTTTTGTAAGTTATACCAAATTTAATGAAATTTTTGGGTTTACCATAACCGTAATTAATAATTTACACAGAAAATTAATATCAACAATTGTAAGAATGAAACTTGAAAATTACACAAATATAGGCAAATTAATGAGTAGATTCACTTCTGATATAAATAATATTGAAGGAATGGTAATGTTGGATATGCATTGGGTGATTGAAGGACTAATCGATAATATATTTGTTATTTTGGTTGTTAGCTTGAATAGTTACATTATTATAGTGTCATTAGCATTTCTTTTATTAATGCTTTTTATGAAATCAAAGTTCCATTAGAAAATGAAATATTCACTCAATTTAGATGATCAATCTAGGGCTAAATTATATTAATACTTACGAAGTTCCATTAATGGATCGATATTAATAAGAGTTTATAATTAGTAAAATCGAATTTAATCAGAATTTTTATAATAAACTTATTCTAATATGTAAGCTCAATTCACTTTTTTAAGACTTAATGCCTTGCTAGCCTTTATAATAGAATTCTCATTGCATATTTTGATAGTTACTGTCTTAATTATATTACTCTCTTCTCAGTATAGTAAAGAGGTTATTGGATTTTCCGTTTTAATGTTAATGTAATTAGGATATATGTTTTCATTGAAGTATAAATGTTATTTTTAATATTTTAGTTTGAGAGGACAGATTTATTTGGATATTGATATGCAAAATTGTGTTAGAGTGTAAAATACAATATAGTTGCCGTCTGAAAATTATTCAGGATCTAAAATGAATTAATGGCCAACTAATGGTGTTGTTGAATTTCAGAACGTATATTTAAAGTATCCTAAATCAACTAAATACGCACTTTAGAATATCAATTTAAAAATTGAATAAGGTTAAAGTATTGGGATTATGGGTAGAACAGGGGCTGGTAAATCGTCTATTATTAATTTATTATTAAGGACTGTAGAAGTTACAAGTGGAGCCATAAATATAGATGGGATTAATATTAATCAAATTAATCTATCTTAACTTAGAAATACAATTACAGTCATTCCATAATAAAGCAATTTATTTAATCAAACTATAAGATTTAACTTAGATCCTCACAAAACTTGTTATGATGAATAAATATGGGAAGCTTTAAGTAAGGTGCAGCTAGATTCGGTTATCAAATAATGCGGATTAGATTCTATGGAATATAATTTAAGTGTTGGATAATAATAATTATTAGCTTTGGCTAGGGCATTCCTTCATGATGCCAAAATATTAATATTTGATGAAGCAACAGCTAATATTGATGATGAAACTGAAGAAGTTATAGAGAAGGCTTTACAAAAATTAAATGCTACTAAAATAATCATAGCTCATCGACCCAAAATTGTTGGTAATTGCGATTACATAATTAATATAAAAGAAGGATAAATTATTAATAAAGAATGAACAATCATTTAAAAGTATTAATTATTTTCACCTAATCTCTGTCTTGTTTATTTTGGCATAAATTAATTATTCAAATCATTTTTCTGAATTCTATTAATCTTATAAGAATAATCATTTAATTATTAAATAGCTTTTCAAGATTATTCAAAATTAATCTATCTTATAAAGATAAAACTAATAATATAAAAGACTATTTAGATATTATATCCTTTTTTATTAATTAGAAATTTCATTCTAATAATACAAAAATTGATAAATAAGTATTATAATTTAAATATTACAGCAAAAACAAATTGATGATTATGAGATAGTGAATTTAGAGAAAACCAATAGTTAATTCTCTTGCGATACAACATCTTTATTCAGACATCAATCTAGTAATAAAAAATGATTGTTAATTTTTCAAATATAAAAATCTCAAGTTCAACTCTCGGAACACTTATTGAATATAATTTGATTTATTTTATTATGTTAAACAAGTTTTTATCAATCATTTTATAAATTCCAAATTTTAACTCATTCTGAATGATTACATATAAAATATTAGAGTTTATATAATAAAGAATTAAATTAATTATTAAAAAATTAATGTTAAGCACAGGATAAATAGAATTCATTAAAGGAGGAATTGCTATAAACATAAGAAGTGATGGACGCAAAAATAACGAATTGAGGGAAGTAAAATTATTGAGATCTCATCTCATATGTACAAGTGGTTCATGTAAATATGAAGGAGAAATCACAATTTATACTGGAATTAAGTTAGAGTTGAGTGATTAATCTTAGATAAAAATAAATGTTAGTTCTATGAAGAGAACAAATGACGAAAAACAAAAAGCTTAATATCTTTAAGAATTATTGGAATCACTTTATAAAACAGATATGAGTGAATTAAAAGTTGGTCAAAAAGGATGGGTATTAGTGGTTGAAGTTTTTCTATTATGTTAAATTGATATAGCTTACTTAGAAGCCATATGTACTTCTATAAATGAGGCTATGGTTGATTTAAGGATACCAGCAATTAAAGTAACAAAGAATCTATTGACAGAAGCAGAGGAATATGAATTATTACCAAATGAACCAACTAAATCATTTAAATGTGATAAAATTTATGTCGTTGGTAAAGTTGGTACTGAATTAGTAAGGGATATGACTTATGAAGAATTTTATTCAGTTGATTAAAAATTAATATTAGCTTAAGGAAGAAATGGATATAATAAATTAAGAACATTTGATAGTTGTGGATTCGATGCAGATGATTTAATGAGAGTTTTAGTGTTTATAAAATGAAAAATAAATTATTTATTTATGTCTGTATACTTATATATTCCAAATCTAATTTATTTTTTTATTTAAGACATTCTAGGAAGTAAAAACGAAAAATTTTTGATTACATAACTTTTTTAATAAGAAGTTATTGAGATTTTTGATAATATTAAAAACTTTTTTATATAATGAGTGAATATAAATTATATATATAAATTAAACAATTATAATTAATCATAACAATCATTAATTAAAATTCAAATGAAAAAAGAAGATTAAATACATCTCTCCTCTTTTTAAGGTTGGAATGTAATGGACACTCCAGTTGACCAGAGTACACATCTTTTTAGTGAAAAGTTTAAATAAAGCTCAGAATTTCAATATAATTGCAATCAATAATGTTGTTTTCAACATCCTTAAAAGAAAGTAAGAACATATAATTGAATCAAGGCCAAATATGTGTTGTTTAGTTCTGATGGATCTAATGAAAAGCTTTGTACTAAATGCGCAGTAGCATATGCATAATAAGGGCATAAAATATAATTGATTGAAGAAGGTAAATAGAAATTTCTAATATCTATTAGATAATGCTAAGAAGAAATAAACTGATTCCTTTATAGATTAACTACTTCATACTAGAAGTGAAATTGACAATATACATTCGAATTTCTTATGTACAGAGGCAAATTTAAAAAAATTTTATAATGACTAATATAGTCATGTAGTTAAAACCTTCGGAAGTATTGAAAAATAATTAAATTTGGTATCTTTTATTATTTATTTTATAAAAGTGTAAATCTGAATTACTTTTTGCATTGTCTTAATCACTTTGGTCAGGAATTTAGATAATAAATCAATCAAAAGTGTAAGCGAAATAAATTGAGCATCAATTAGGAACGTACATTAATGATATTAAGAATCATTATGAAAAAATTGTATAAATGAGTACACTTCCATTTAATTAAATTATGGGTGGTTACAGCAGCAAACTCTTTAAATTATAATAATATCTGAAAGAAATATAAGACAATAAAATTACTTATCTTCATTATGAAGGAACATTAAATGTTTTTGATTAATTCTTAAAGGAGTTAAGTTTTTTAAATGAAAAGGATTAACCATATAATCAAAGAAATCATGAAAGCACAAGATCAAGTTCTGAATAAAAAACATGTAAAAGTGTTGAGAAAGAAAAAAGACATTAAAGTTAACCTAATAGTAAGGAAGTTAAATGTTTTGATAATTCTGAGAAGAAAAATACATAAAATTTTAAAATCACTGAATAATCAATTGAAGAATGGATGGAAAACTCTAATTAAAAATAAAGGAAAACTGAACCTGCAGAAAAATTAGCAAGTCCTAATATATTGGCTATTAAATTTGCAAAAAAATAGATGCCTCCTAACAGAGCATCTATTAAATAAGAAACTAATTAAGCCATGTTAAATAAATTAATTTCTGAGTTTTCTTAGATAAAGAAAGATAGAGTAAAGAAAATTCAATCAAAAACCCCTGAATTAGAAAAAACTGTTTAACAGAGTATTCCTAATAAATTTTCCCCAAAGTTTCTATATAAAAATTATTATAAATGATTAATTAATAACTCAATATTAAATTTTGTTAAATCATTCATTAGTAATTTATGATTAATCAATATGAAAGAATTTCTCTAAATTATATTCTTTGATAAACATATATATTTCCTTGTATTGTTCAACTAATAATTTTATCTTTAGTAATTATGATTTCATACTTCATAACTTTAGAATGTATCAAAACGTAAAGGCTCTTTAAAATTTTCGAAATTAAATATTATTTAATTTGGATAAGAAATCACCCAATTAACTTTATTGTAATCCAATTCTCTGAACTTAATTTTTTTCTATGGATTTAAGAAATAAATTTTATATGCTGAAAATCCTAAATACATTGTTGCATGAACTTCCATTCCTGTTTATTTAAAAAAGGATTAAGTTTATTCGTAGGTTTAAACTTAAAATATAGCCATGCTGCCTTAAGTAAATGTTTAAGATGCATTAATAATGATTAAAGCAGTTAAACATCTTTTGTCTGAGTACTTATATTATGAATTTTCTTTTTTTTATAACTTTTCGATTCTATTTATTTGCTAATTTTAATGAATTTAAAATTTACGCTAATTCTATTTAATTCTTAATTCAAAGAGATAATACATTCCATAGTCAATTCTTTCCATTCGGAATCAGATTTCCCTGAATACACATCAGATGGTATAACTTTGGTTATTTTATCTAATTACAATGTACTGAGTGAGTTTTCTATTTTTTCATAATACTAATAGATAAATAAACTTATTTACTTTTAAATGATAATATAAAGCCGAAAACAAACAATAATCTTTGAAACCTAGATAATATTTACCATCATAAACATCCTCTAAAATAGAGAAACCTAAATATATTAATCTAATAGGATCTTCTCTATAATCAAATTCTTCTAATTATAATGGCATGTATAAATATTTTCTCAGCTTTATAATAACATCTGAGTTTGAAGCTGTTAAAATTTATTCTAACTTATTTAACCATCCATTATTGTTTTAATATTCATCATCATAAGCTTTACTAATTACTTCATCATCATCAAGCACTCTCGGTTTTTTTAATTAATCAATTAAGTAAAGTCTAAAATCTTTATAATATATTAATTAATTTTATCCAGCAACAAAAGGGAGTACTTCACTTACCTTAGCTTTATCATCTACTCCAATCTCTGTTATAGATCCATCAGGCATCGTAATACTGACTCTTTTCATATTTGGTTCAGTTTAATATTTTTATTACCAAAGTACGACTCTATTGGGTTAAATTTAAGCTATGCTTTTTTTTCTACTTTCTTTTTCTATACAAACTGCTTTTAATATCTCTCCAGCACTGTTTTTTAATTTATCTATTAGAACACCTTAGATTTTCAATTCATCTAATCCATCCAAAGAAGTATTATATTTACTAAAAATGGACTTTTATTAATCAATTACAATTTAGGGTAACTCAAAAAAATTATATGTTAACTCTATAATTAATAATAAATTTACTTAAATCATTTAATATCTATAGATCTCCTTAAGCCTCTTTTGATTAAAGCAGTGTTTAAAGGAATCCTTCTATAACAAATTTACGTTCTTCAATTGATTTTGTCTTTTAATAAGTTAACCAACTTTAATTGGGAAATTTCGGAAATTCAATTAAAGGATATTTTTTTGAGTATTTCTAATACATTTTTTCTATTTCACTATATCTTACAAATATCTTATTGTAAGTAATATATTTTTACATTTTAATAAACTTTATTTATAGAAATTTCAGTTATGTATTATGTGTGCTTTTAGAAGGATTAAAAATTTCTCTCTTCTGATCCAACTACTACAACTTATACTGGATATCTCATAAAGACTAATTTTCCTGATTTCAACTATTTTTAACATTCATATTCTCTATTTAATTAAATTAATTTTTCAAATTGTTCTATTGCTTTTTTTTTAAATGTCAAAGATTCAGAGAAACATTACAAAACTTCTCCTACACCTACAATTTAAAATAAATTGCTAAAATATTTTGTATCAGGTTGATCTTTTACAAAAGACAAAGAATCTAATTTTACTTAATTAAATAATTTATTTTCATGAATCACTATTAGTATGTCTGTTAAGGCATACACTTATACTATTAATTCTTTATTTGCTTAAATAACATTCAATTTCTCTTCAAATTTATATATTCTTAACGGATCAGACAATAGGTCTGTTTTACTCAACTTAAATTGATCACATAATTCACTAATTTAAAGTCTTCCCACATATATATCGATATATTTATTATTTTCTTCATTTATATCTCTAAAATATTTATGTAAAAATTTGATGTTTTTCATATCAGGATGATCATCCTCTGTATGTTTTTCTAAGTCTTTAAATAATAAAATGTATTTTGGTAATCTTTAAACAGGTTTCACTAAAAAACTAGATAAGTCCATCCCTCTTAATTCAGGACCTATTAAAGTTAAAAATTATTTGAATTTCTAATCACTTTACTTTAATTTATCAATTAATTAACTAGATTTACTAAACTAGCTACAATAATCAAAATAATATCTAAAACCTTTATTAGTAACATTCATCAACTGTTTTGTATTTCCTTCAAAAACAATCTAATAATTTTTCAATATTTATTACCCAATACGGTTTGTAGATTTCCTTACCATTTCCAATATATCCCTTATATCCAAATTCTAACGCTCTCAAAAATTCTTAATTCCATTATGTTATCTGACTGCAATTCATAAATATAGTCTTTATATTCTCTTAATGAATATATTATTAAGCAAGAACTAAGACCTTCTCACTTAATATTTTCACATCATTAACATATTGTTTTTCTGTATTATAAATTTCAGAAATCACATTCTTTCTATATCTATGATTCTTTTTTAGTTTTTAATAGGCTTTAACATCCTACTTAGATTTATACCATCTTTGCAATCGTTATGCAGCTCTCTTAACTTTTACTGGGATTTTCTATGAATTTATTGCTTGATTAGGTTAATTATTAGATTATATCATTAATATTAATAACTTTAGATGTATAATCTAATTTTGTTACAATAATTTGGTATTAAAGAATTTGCTCTTGTTTTTCTTTTTATTATTGTTTAGTATGTTTGTGTGTTTGTTTCACTTTGTAAGTAATAAAGTTATTTAAATTTTAATTTGAAAGAGTAGAATAGGGTAAATTGAAAAAAAATATATATTAATTATATTTTTAATGGAAGAACAGTTGTTACAACCTGTTACTTATGGATCTGTTATATACTTATCAACAGAGAGTAATCTAAATAGTTTCATGTTCAGCGATGGATTCATGGATATGAGTGTGAAACTGAAAAGTTTTGAATCGATTTGTGGATTGGTAACTTATTAATATTTATGATTAGGATTATTATGATTTTTCTTTTAGCTTATTTATGGTACTACCTTTTTCTAGTATTCAATCATTTGAACATTAAGCTCATGTGATTTAGGAATGGAGAAAGAAATTGATTGATAATAATGAAAATAGTAAAAATAGTTAAATATTATAGAACTGGAAAAGAGAAGGGAAGCAATCTAAGAGATGTGGAATAAATTAGAATCAGAATATTAATTTAATTTAGGTGTTATTTAGAAAAGTTATAATTCTTCGATATGCTTTGCAAGTAGTAATTTCATGCTGCTGCACATAAACTCTCTGAAATTCCTCACTCTGTATTAAGATGACAATAATAATTTATTGTAACATTTGAAGTAATTTTTAATAGTCTTTAATTAACTGAAAATCCTGATGAATGCTCTTTCTTCAATTTCGATCCATCACTTAAATTATAAAGAGGTAGATCAGATAATTTCGTCTATGAAGATGAGATTGTATATATAGCATCTACAAAAAAATATAGCGGTAAATCTCCATACTTAAGCATTATTTAAAATGATACTATTATTGGTCTAATAGATTCTAAAGAGAATTGGAAAGTTAATATCTACGAATAACCTTACAAAGAATCTACATACATGAGAGTAGGCTCTTGTGTGTGGATATTGAGTTCTGAAAAACCTTTATTTTTCACTTGTTAGAGATCTGAAGATCCTTATTATTAACTATACTAAACTACAAAAAATCCAAATGCAGCCAAAGAAAAGAAAGGTATTTTATATGAATGGTTTCAAAATGATAAAAAAGATATTAAAGAATAATTCCTTAATCAACCCAGAGACTTATTTTTAGATGGACTATAAATTTTATTAACTGGAATAAAATAACCAAAAATCGGATAATCTGATGAATTAAGTCCATTTGGTTTATGGAAAATAGAATCAAATGATGTTAAACTCGGTGGTGAATTGAAATGGGATCAAACTTATAAATTAAAAAATATTATTACTGGATGTTACTTATCTGTCTAAGGATCTCCTTCAAATGAAAGATTAGTCCCTTATAATAGAGCAAACACTAGTTCTAAAAATCCTGATTTCTCTTGCACTGAATTTCGATTCGTACCTATTGACAATCTTATTCAATATAAAGGAAAAACAAAATCTATTTAAAAGATTTCAAAAGATGCTTTCTTTATGATTTAACACGCAAAAACAGGATTATGGGTGTCACTCAATCAAAATGAAGGCATTTAATAACCAAATTTGCTAGATTATGTTAAAGACATCAATACTTACAGATTCAGAGAAGCTTCTTTATAATAAGTATGGGAAACATATTGCATTACCGCAAGCTAAAAGTTATTGATTAAATTTGCAGAATATCCTAGAACTGATATAGAAAGACAACAATTTGATTTTCTGTTTGAAAGAGTTAAAGAAATGATCCAATTTTTAAGTGAATTCCTAACAAATAGTTAAGTTGCAAATATGAGTTTGGATCAAGAACCCTTAT
The DNA here is from genome assembly GCA_000733375.1 of Paramecium sexaurelia. Taxonomy (NCBI): domain Eukaryota; phylum Ciliophora; class Oligohymenophorea; order Peniculida; family Parameciidae; genus Paramecium; species Paramecium sexaurelia. The sequence continues at coordinate 482,448 of JPFM01000033.1, forward strand.
AAGTTTGTAGAGGAAGATAAGATAGATTTAAAGAACAATATTCCTTGGGTTTACTTTGTTGGCTTTTAATAGAGATATTTCCATCATTTGATGAATTTGAACTTTACTAAATCAATCCTGATGATGGATCTAAATGGACTTTAAAAAGAAGAAAAGGACACTCTAAAATATGTATTCAAATTTAATCTTATTATTTTAGAAAACACATCATTAAAACAAGATACGGAAATAATTAAAAAAAGATATGAAATTTGTTAACTAGGCTATCAATTGTTAAGTATTTCAGCAACCAGAAATCATGAAAATTAACAATTCATTCTTAAGTTTCTAACTAATTTAAGTAATCATATTGGATTTGGTTCATTTGTAACATAATCATTAAAATTATGCTTTAGAGATAACAAAGAAATCTTAGAAGATTTACATAGATAAAAGATTAATGAAATAGCTCAAAATTAATATTAGGATATCTTTTAAGCTATGGCTCATAGACTTAAATAATTTGAACCTTATTACAAAGTAGAAATCTTACAATTGCTCTCAGCATTTACTTCTTAAGAAAATTAATCGATTTATATAAACTAAGAAAAAATCTTTTAGGCCATTGTAGAAAATAAAAATTTCCTCTTTGGTCATCTTATGAGAATAGATTACTTAGAAAACAATCTTCTTGTAGAGTACAGAGTATTCGTCGAAAGAGAGTATGAAAGCAAACAATTATCAATTTAGGAATTCTTTTAAAAATCTCAAGATTTTCAAAAATCAATATTCGATTAAAAAGGTATTGAATCGCGGATTTAAAAATATTTTCTTGAATAGTTAAGATTATATGCAAAACTATGTCAGAATAGAAATTATGCTTGTGTAAAGAATCTTCAAGAATTATTACCAAGAAAGGCGTTATTACATTATTTGGGAACCTCGATAGATGATGAAATTAAGGCAATTTTGTGTTAATTAATCTTGAATCTTTACATTGATTAAGAACCAAGAAGCATAATTAATAAGCCTAGTTTTGTTAGAGTTTTGAATAACAATAGTTAAAGTGGAAAGGATGATATTACAGATAGATTTATAGAAATTAATCTTACAAATGATATTCATGGAACTTATTTAATTAGAAAATGGTTATTAGAGTACTTGAAAGCTAAAATTCAGTATTTAGATGATGCAAACATAAACGAAGATAAAACAATATAAATTTATAATGAGTTAACTTATGAAGTTATTAGATGTTTAAGTTTAATGGTTAAATTTGGATTGTTTTCAAAGCATGCAAATTAGTTACTTAGAAATACGTTGAAATTGAATAATCAAAATAGTGATGGAAATGATTTGTTTAATGATTTAAAAGATTTAATATGTTATTTAGCAAAATTATTGGAATATGATCATAATTATTTTTAGGAATTGAAAATAAATTAAATTAAAAGATCATATATGGAATAGAAAGAAGATTTAAAATACATGATTAATTTAAATATTTTTTAGAAGGCTAAAGTTGATGAAGAGGAAGAAGAGCAAGGTACTTCTCATAAAGAAACAGACTTTTCATAGTCATTTCCATTTTTGAAAAGATACACAAGTTTATTCAAATTAATTAAATATTTTACAACGAAAACATGTAAATTTTAAAAATAGAGCAAATTCTTTATTTTAATTAAAAAGTAAATATGCTCCATCTTTTAAACTCTTTTAGAATGGAGAGAAGATATTCAAATAGGAAAAGCAATTTATTGGTTTTAGAAGAATCAAAATGATCATTTTAAGATAGATGATGATAAAATAGCAAATGAAATTATGCCAAACTTTAGTGTGGATCCTGGGAAATTCAAAAAGGATAATGAAAATATTCATCCTGAAGAAGAAATATAAGACTTTGATTATATTCTTGAAAGACCTTTTGTTGAAGTATTAATTTTAGCATTCTATTTTGCATAAGATCCTGATTTATAAAATTCTGTAGTTAATTTACTTTACAGAAGGTTTACTTAAAGAAAAAAATTACTATTGAATCTAAAGAAAGTTTCACTTGTTTAAGCTGATAACAATTCATATAAAGCTTTATCCACATTAGTTAATGATATAAAGAATTAAATCAGTTACAGTTAATCTTGGTTATAGATAATTGAATCAAATATTTATGATGAAAAGGCGGAAGAAGCCTTACATTAGACAGTTCAAAAATTTGATTAAATTTTATAAGAATTCGAATAAAAATGTGATGCTGAATCGTTCATAATTAAATAGAAAATATTCAAACATTTGGGAGGGCACAAACTAATTTTGAAATTTTTAGAAGCAGGAATTAGAGTCATTTATTCTAAAATAAAGTACTTTCACATTTCTTCTGATGAAGAAAAAGAATAACTTTAATCCGCAATCACACCAGGAATGAATAAAGCAAGAATGTTACCTCCATTGGTATTGGAATAGAAGAAGTCTGAAACTACAGGTGCTGAATATTCAGACTAATTTTCATATAGGAAACAATTTATCTAATATGTTATTAAGGTATTTACTACTTGCCATTAAATTCTAAGTAAATTTGCTGAAGGAAATAAAAGTAATCAAAATTCAATTTTTAAAATATATGTGACACTACTTGATAAACCTGTTAGAATCAATATTGGATAAGTAGCTTTTCTAAAATCACTATATAATAAAAATGTAGATTTATGTTTAAAGCCTTAAGATTAATGTTTTGATTATATTTAGCATTTAATAAATGATCATGGTCATTAACATGAATTCTTGGAAGTTATGCTTGTATTTTTGAAAGCATCAAAAGAAACAGATTCATAGAAAATTTAAGTAGCCATAATGTCTAAGATTTTATCTAATTACATTTATTTTGATCCAACAAAATCAGTAATACCAAAAAAGTAATTACCTGCTTTTTACGAGGAGTAAGGATAAGATGATAGGTAGTTGATGTTCAAATAGAAATTTATATAATTAGTGAGTGGTTGTATTGATAGTGACATAAGTGTTAATTTTATTGTTTAACTTTAAGAGAATCTTTCAGTAAGACAATTGCTATAAATGTTATTAAATGATACAAAATCATCAACTGGTTCATTACAAATAAAAGAACAAATATTTTCTATATTGAGGATTTATTTTGAAAAAATTGATAAAGCTTTACATGATTTTTAAAAATGTTGCGCTGAATTCACAAAATTACTCTAAACTGTTTCATAAAAAATGTAATAACCAAGAATTTCTAAAGATGATCAATCATTTATAGCAATACAAATAATTAAATTAGTTAATGTATATTTTGTTAATTTTCTTAAAGATATTGGAATGATTTCTTTAAAAATGCTAGCGTAAGATTAAAGTATTTAAAAAGAAAAATTTATATTTTAATTTGCTTAATTATTAGTAAATTCTTTAGATAAATTTGAAAAACTACCTAAATATAAGGCAGGTTTTATGGAATTGTCTAATAATTTTAGTCTTGAAATTCCTGAGGATTATTTTGAAAACAGTCAAATAGAGGTATAACAATAGCGTTAAAATGATACCTAACTTTTGTTAGAATAAGATTCAGAGTAATAAGAAAGTTCTTCATCTTTTTAATCTTGGAACAATTTTATAAAAAAGATTTTAAGAAGTTAATCAATAAAGAAAGCTGTATTAAATGAAAGAATAAAATTTAAAGAAGTTATTTTAAATGTTTAAGACATATTTGAAAAACCAAAAGAAACTATGGATATTAGATTAAAGGATTTAATAATTTCTAGGGATGATATAATTGTTAAATTATTAAATTACATTGAACATTGGAAGGTAAGGAATGCTAGTAGACATACTGTTATTTTCATTATAAAATCAATTAGAGCATTATTGGAAATAAATAATGAAAAGTAGTTAATAAAGATGTAAGTTCATTTAGATTCACTTAAAGCTACACAAATAGCTTTGAGATTATATTGGAGTGATAAAGTAACTGAAGACTTATATATTTATTAATTAATAAAATGGATTATTGCTTTATTGGATGGTGGAAACAAAGTTATTCAAATGAGTATATTAAATTTAATGAAGATGAATTCAGATAGTGAAGCATTCTTTTTAAAAATATATAATATTTTAACGGAATATATGGTATCAATGAGAAAAGTTAGAAAGAAGGATGATTAGAAGAGGATTAGGAAAAGAAAATTTATTGCTAAAACACTATAAGTTATCTAATTGTTATGTGAAGGACATAATAACGAACTTTAAAATTACCTTAGATAATAAACAAATTCTAAGGTTTCTTATGACATTGTTTCACTGATGGTTAAATTAGTAATTTCAAATAGAATTTCTGATGCAACTTATGAATCACTTGTCTAATGTTTAGATACATTAACTGAAGTTGTCTAAGGACCTTGCAAAGAAAATCAAGTTGTTATAGTAACTAGTAAATTTGTTTCGTGGAGTGTAGATTTGTTAAAAGAAGATTTAAAATTATTTGAATAAAATAAAATTGATATTCCTTAGGTGAAATTGAAAAGATTAAAATTAAAATGTACAAATACATTACTTAGTTTAATGGAACTTTAAGAGGAGAACGATGAAATCATGAATCTTTTGATTAGGAGTATTCCAATCACTGTCTTAGTTAATGAATTAGCTAAATTCTATATGTTGTATACTTCAATATATAAAAAAGAATATGTAGTCGAGTGTTTTAAAACTTATATAGATGAGAGTTAAGATTACGAGCTAAAGAAAAAGAATGAATGTATCATAGAGTATGGGTTTAACTTATTCATCATTATAAATATTTTAATGTTGAAGAATAAAAAGTCTTAAGAAAGCGATCTTGAAGATATTCGTAAATTAATTGAAGAATATTAATTTGTTAACAAAAAATCAAATTAAGGTTTAGAAGGTTTATTGGACCTCAAGATTAATTTAGATCTTAATATCAAAATTAATCTACCATTTGGTTAGGTTGAAGATGAAGAATCTAATGAATTAAAGAAAGCTTAGGAGATGAAAAAAGCTTAAAAAGATGCTTACAAATTCTTTTCAGAGAACACTGTGTTCATAGAAATAGCAAGAGATGAGCAACTTCACAGAATATATTTCCCCTTATTACCTTAATGTAAAATGCTCTCAAAAGAATCTAGAAAAGATTTTTGTGAAAAAGTTGATCATTCTTCAATTAGAGATAAATTAGTATATTTGATGACATCTGCTGATTAAATGAGAAAAGTAATGGAACATGAAGAATTGCTAAGAAATTTATTTAAAAGATTGAAAGTTGTTGAATTGATCGCAACCCATAAATAATTATGGGAATAATTAGCATTTATAACCAATGTTATTATTAATTTAGTAATTTTATGTTCATATGGAAATTATGCATATACTGATAACTTACCATCATTATTTCCAATAAGTTTCAATGGAATTAAATATTCTTTAGATTGGGTTGTATAAAATCAATAATATTATGACTCTACTCAATCTGATTCTGATTTACTATGGGACGCAAGATTGAATTAACCTCGTCTATTTTACGTATCTGATTTTACTTGGACTAATACACTTATAGTTATTTTAGGATATTTAAATTTAGGGTTTTCCTTATTAGTGATAACATTTTTTGCCATAAAGAAAGCTCCACTATTAATTACTGATATGTGGATTGAATTTTTAAATAAACCTATGGGGTACATAGAAAGAACTATTATGAGTTTAGTAATGATAGCTAAATCGTTTATTAATTGTTTGGTGGACTTTGATTTTGCATATTTCTGTGGATACATGGCGTGTATTATAGTTGGATTAGTCATTCATCCTTTTGCATTTGTATTATTATTAGCTGATTTTCTAAGAATTTCTACACTTACAATTGTCATTAAAGCTATTTGGATTAGTAAAATTTAAATGGGATTATCATTTTTAGTTTTTTTATTAATAGAATATTATTTTGCAGTAATTGGATATTTATTCTTTTGGGATCAATATAAGGATTAATCATGTTAAATTATGTGGAGATGCTTCTTGCAGACTTTTGATTAAACATTCAAAAATGGTGGAGCCATTGGCGATTATTTGGCAGATACATAATTACAAAGTCCAACTGGTTCTTAATTACCTATAAATTATTCATTGACTCCATATCAATAAGATAGATTTATTTATAGATTCGTGTTTGATGTTCTTTTTAAATTTATTTTAGTCTTTTTGATCATCAATATGGTTGCAGGTATTATCATTGATACTTTTGGAGCATTGAAGGATGAAATGATTGAAAAATAATCAAATTTAGAAGATTATTGCTTTATCTGTGGAATTTTAAGTGAAAAATTGGATAAAAGTACACAATATGGACATTATTCACATATTAAAAAAAATCACCATATGTGGAATTATGTTTATTATAAGGTATATTTATTTTTCAAACCTAAAAATGATTTATCAGGAAACGAAACATTCGTAAAGCGATTAATGATTAATAATGAAATTGATTGGTTCCCTGTAAAGAAGGCCATAGGATTCACTGATGAGGACGAAGAAGATGAAGAATAGAATGAAGACAATTTATAACTTATTGAAGAAACATATTAGGAGGTTTATATTTTATTAATACTTTTTATTAGGTCTAAGAACTTGAATAATAAGCATTATCCACAAATTAGAAGTTAAAAATGTTTATTTGAAACAATGAGATATAAGTGTTTGATTTTTCTATTTCCTAACTAAAAATATTGTATATAATTAAATTCTTTCGTAAAAAAATATTGAATTATATATTTATTTTTTGTTAATGTCTGATATTGAAGATTTGTCACTTTAAAGAGCATCTTATTAGCGTTTACAACCTGAGAGATAAAGAAATACTCTACCTAAATGGAAATTATTTTTACATAAAATTGATCTATTTTCAATGATACCTACACCCAAAACATATCCTGTTAGTACTCGTAGAAGCTTATGGGGAACAATCTTTTTTATTCTATTATTTGCTACTTACATAATATCTAGTTTCGTTTGTACAAAATATCATAGATATAGTTTTTATTCTGGACAATGTTCCAAGATTAAATGAGTATACATAAATGGATGATTCAACTTCCATAACTGAAGGACCTGAACTTGCTATCTAATTTTTGTATGGAAACCCATTTTATGATTCAATCACTAATAATAGCTTTTTTAATATATCCATGCAGCAGGTTATAAAATATTTAGATCCAACCAAAAAAGATAATTCTTCAACTTAAATTCCTTTGAAGCTTTGTTACAGCAAAGATCTAAAATGGATGCCTAAAAATGCCTCTAATTTAGCGTTCTTATGTCCGGAAGTGCCGATTAACCTTTCTGGGCAATTATATCAATCTGAAGAATTCATTTATCCAAGAATATAATTAGATTATTGTCCTTTTAAAGATCCAGAAAAAAAGCTTTAATGTGAAACGGAAGATGAAATCAGAAGAGTAATTTACAATTATATTTAGATTACTGCAGGAGGAAGGTTGTTCTTATATATTAAGAGCTAAGCCCCTGATGTTAATTTTGTTACAGGCAAAGAAACCAATGCTTTAACATACTAAGTGTTTTAATACTTTTTAGTACCCGGATTGTATAATAGAGTTGAGATTGTGTTATAGAAATAATCTGTTACCATGACAGGGGATTACTTAACTTAATTTAAGACTAAGCATGAAGAATTTTTAATTGTTAATAGATAATATTTATATGTAACAAATGTAACTTAAAATGATGTTGGCAAATCGCCAAAAGATGATTTATCCATTTATAAAGGATTTCAAGTTTATTTAAGATTAGATCAAGAGGTTAAAATTATTTAAGTTGTTAAAGATACAATACTGGATGTAGTGGCCTAATGGGGAGCATTTTATGGGGTCTTGGTAGGAGCTTTTGCTCTTTATTTTCTAAAATATAACTAAAAATAATTTTATGAAAAAAACAAATAATGGTTAAGAATTTAATATATTTAAGGGCTAATTTTGATTAAAACGAAGCATTATTTGAAAGCAAACAAATGTAATAGACTGAAATAAGAACTCCTTAAGATTGAAAAGACTGGGGAGCTGATTTTATTTATTTTACAAATTAAATTGGGAATGTTCATTTAAACAAAAATATTACAAAAAATAATATTTTATATTTAATGAAAATTTTTACATTTTAAAACCATTTCTTTTAATTATATTTTCATACTTTTTTAAATTTAACTAATTTATTTTTTTATCACTATCTTATAAAAACTTTATACTATTATTCACTTTTAATATATATACTTCTTGATTAATTGCAAATGTATTGTTAATAAATTATTTGTTTTTTTTTAAATATTTATCGTCATATTACGTAATATAAATTTCTTTTAAAGAACTTTCTGCAAAGGGGCTCTTAACAATTGATAACTTTGAGTTTATGTGCTAATAACTATTTATTAGCATTCCAATCCTTTTTAATATACTATTAGAAATCTCTTTTTTATAATATATTTAGATGAAATTTTTAATTTTAAATAAACCTAATATACTCTTTTTAGTTAATCTTTAGGTATCATCTTTAGAAGCAGAGGTGACAGAAATTATTTACATCTGTAGACAACTCTATAAAATGTGGACTAAATTTGATTATAAGAATTTTTCTTTTTTTGAACAATCCATATTAACTTATCTAATAAAAATACCTTTTTTTATTAAAAATTACATTAATGTTTGAATATGGATTAACTATAGATTTATCATCAATAGGTTAATTGGTAATCATTTATCAATAATTAGAAATAATTGAGAAAATTGAGGATAAATTTAAGACTTTTAGACATATGCAAAATAAAGATATAAAGTTAACTTAAAGAAAAAAAGTATTGGAATTGGGAATTTATAAGTAATTATGAAATCCCTTTCTCTTTTATAATCTAATTATATATCTTTGATATATAAATAATTTTAACTGTTAGGAATTAGAGTATATTAATAAATAATAATTTTAGATTTGGATTTAATATGAATTATATACTCATAGTTATTACAAATTGAAAATCGATTTACGAATTGGTTTACCTTTGTGTTAGAGAGGTGTTACTGGAGTAATTGGAGAGTTAGGTGTATTATCATCAGTACGAGTCAAACTATGGGGACTGAGGTTATTGAATGAATTTTTTGGGCTCAAAAAGTTAGATGTAGGAATAGGAGAGCCATCAAGATGTGGTAATCTCTTTACATTACTATGTCTTCGAATTTTAAATTGACATGTTTTGGCTAATTTTTCTTATATGAACCATTGATGATTGAGTGCTTCTTAGGCACTTAATCTTTTGACTGGATTCTTATTCATAAGTCCTTATAATAGATTCATTCCATGCTCGCTTAATTTGCACTCTTCAAATTTGACTTTTGCATAATAGTTTCTCATTACAACATCATCATAATCTTTACCCTCAAAAGGAGATTTACCAGCAATGAGAATGAACATCAAAATTCCAATACTGTATATGTCTACTTTGTAATCATAAATTTTATCTTATAATAATTCTGGGGCGACATATCCTGGAGTGCCACATCTAGTAAATAGATATTTGCCACTAGGAGTATAATGATCTGCTAAGCCAAAGTCACAGATACAGATATCCTCCAGATCATCCTTTTTCCTCAACATTATATTCTCAGGCTTAATATCTCTATGTAATATTCCTTAATCATGAATAAATTGGCATGCTTTTAATAATTTGTAAATTAATTTTGAACATTTTTCTTCAGAGAAAGGAGGAGACTTTTTCATGTATTTGTGTAATTCTCCTCCTTTCAAATATTCAAGAACTAAGTATAAATACTCTTCTCCTTCGAATACTTCGTACATTTTTATAACCGAATCATGTTAAAGTTTCCTCATAATTGAAGTCTCTTTAATAATCGATAATTTATCAACTTCTTCCTTAAGATCAGATTTTCTGAAACATTTTATTGCATACTCTTGTCCATCAGTTTTAGACATAGCTTTAAATACCTGAGAATGAAATATTCAAATACTTCAGCGAAATTGCCCTATCCAATTTTTTTAAGTAATGAGTATCTCTAAGAAAAGCCTCTTTGTATACAATATTTCTTTAGATAATTGTACCATGGTTCAACATCCCCATACATTTCAAAGCATTCTTTGTTTTTTATAAATCTAATTCCTTGACCAGCTACTGGATTTATAATCAGCTCCATAGTAACATTGATCATATTTACCCACTTTCGTACTTCCTACAATTCAATATTCATCAAATTTTACTTATTCTTTAAAAAGTAGGAGGTAATGAGTCATAATTCCAACTTTACGTTTCACCAATTCTCTTTCCTTATGTATAAGCATATTGTCTCTTAAATCTGTCTAGATCTCTTTAGAAAGGAATTGAGTTAATGTCCAGAAGGATTTTTTATCAACCTCGTCGAAGAATGAATCTTTAATAGTGTAGTCCATAAAGTGTAATTTTAATCGATATAACAATCTAATTAAATAATATCAGACATGAAATTTGCTTAAGTTACAGCAGCTCCTTTTTAATAAGGAAAAATAGTGAAGGTTGAGCATTATAGTTACAGTGCAAATGATTAAATTGGTTCAGGCTTCAGCAGTCAAGTGTTCAAAGGCAAAAATGAGAATACAAATGAGACCGTTGCGATAAAAGTATTTATGTGATATGAGAAATCAGATAATCGATCGAAGTAAAATAACAAATGAAGTTGAAGAGTTTTTACTGAATTAAGAGATTCGTGCCTTGTCACTGATGAATTCAGAAAATATTGTAAAAATGTACGATTATTATCATAAACCATAATGTACTTACATTATAACTGAATATTGCAATTAAGGTATTAAATAAACTGAGAATAATAGGTGATTTGGGATAACTGATAAAAAGAAAATAGAGAATTGATGAAATCGAGGCTATTAAAATAATGAAACACATTGTCAATGGCTTTAAGGAACAAGTGGCAAAAGGAGTAATTCACAGAGATTTGAAGCCCATAAACATTTTAATTCGAAATGGCATACCCAAGATTGCAGATTATGGATTTTCAAAAATGATGAATGCTCCTCCTGAAACAATTTACTATAATGTTGGTACTGCATTATACATGTCTCCTCAAACTATGATTAAGAATATATATTCAGAAAAAACTGATATATGGAGTTTGGGAGTAATCTTCTATGAGATGTTATATGGACAAGTCCCTTTTTCGGCTTAGAATGAAAAAGATTTAGCTTAAGTGATGTTAAAAACTCTGCCTCAATTTCCTTAAAATATTCCAGTATCGAAAGAAACAATAGAGTTTATTTTAAAATGTCTCTCGGTGGATGAAACAAAAAGGTTCTCTTGTAATGATTTAGAACATCATCCTATTTTTTATCGCCGACATACAATGACTGTTCCTCGACCTTTAGCAGATAGAAATCCATCAGTTAAAAATAGAGAGAACTATTCTCCTTAAAGAGCTACAGAATACCATCCAACCAGAAAGATTAACTTTATCGCTCAAACTGCTATGCCTCAAAGTGCATTAAAAAGCAGAGAAAGTGTAAGATATCTGACTCAAAATGATGAAATAATGCAATCTTAATTCTAATTTATTGAATTGATGTTTAGAATTTTGAGAATCCTTGATAAATAGTAAGTACTTAATTAGGACTTTTAAATCAAATTGAAATTTTTGATCATTAAAAATATGTTCTTCAAAACAATTTTATTAAGAGAAGTTGTTGAAAAAAAGAGGAATGTATTATAATTGTATGAATTTGATACATATATTGAAACAGTAGGAAAATACTAAACTCAAGTCAATGAACTATATCAAATCGCCAAAGAATACCATGATAAATAAGTAAAGTTTTATATAATCTTAGTATCAAATGATTGAAAGTAATTAATCTTTGAAATAATCTGTATTAAGAGATAGAAGTTTTCAAAAAATTTATGACAATTTCAAAACAGTAAATGAGAGTTATGAATTTTATCTGCTCTTTAGTACTTTGCTTCAGAGATGCATTAGAGATTTATTTAATAAATGTAATAGCAAATTAGCTGGAGCAAGTGATTCATAATAACTTTAATTATAAGATGAAACTATGGTTTATATATTAGAATAGTTGACATTCTATTACAGTTTACTAAGATTGATAATAGAGAATAACAACAATATATAAATTTTTACTAAAAAGGCATAGATCTGCAGAATTTTATAAGCAAGTCCAGAATAAATTACTAAAAGCAATTTAATGAGTATCAGATAATCAATCTAAGAAATGAAAATATGAAAAGAATAACTATTTCTAAAATAAATTATATAAAAGATTTAAAAATGATTAGTGGGGCATTTAGAAGATCATTCATTGGCAAAGCTCACTTTGGTCTAGTTTCAGAATACAATAATAGAGTCAACTAAAAGTTATATAAAGGAGTTTAAGTATCTGAAGCACCACAATTCTTCACAACTTCAGCAAGACCAGGAAATTTTGGCGATCATTTAGACTTCAAAGTATAAATGGATAATTGGTTTGATGAGAACAGGTAAAATAGACTAAAGAATATGAATTAGAGTTCATAACGAACATGAGACTGAGATTAAAAGAACTCAAATTTATGCATTAAACGCCGTTTATTATGGAGGATTACTTTCCTTTGCAAGACTGTTCGCAGTAGGTTTAATAGGGAGATTGGATGGTTGGAAGAGATATGATAGAGATACTTATCTTGAGATGGAGTAATATTTTGGCATCATAATTTTTAGTATTGGTGATTTACCGCCTGGAGAAGTCATGCAAATAGTGTGGAATGGAACACCAGTTTTTATTAGAAGACTGACTTAATAAGAAATAAAAGATGAAGATAATTTACCAAAAGAGACAATTTTGGATCCAAGGTAATCTAGAAACTTTAATATTTAGTTCTGAAGTTGTACTAACAAATTGTGGTAATACAAAGGTATTGGTTGTTAGTGCTTTATGTACTCATTTAGGATGCATTCCTATTCCTTATTTGGGTGCTTATAATGTACATTTCATTATCAATAACAAAGGGTTGGGTTTGCATTTGCCATGGTTCAGTGTATGATAAATATGCAAGAGTTAGATAAGGACCAGCATTGTAGAATTTGCCATTTATTAACAATTCTATCTATGATGATGTGATTGTATGTATCGAAGAAATGAAATTCCCAAGAGAACCAAGTTAGAGATATTGGACTTGAATAGCAGTAATATATATTTATCTATTATATTAAATAAGTTAATTATAACTGATGTCATTTTTGTATATAATATGACTGTAATAATCAATTATAAACCATGTATTTTTGAGTTGCTGAGAACTTCTGATATCCTTTAATGACTTTTTCAATAGCTTCTAATAAATCCTTTTCACTAATAGCCTTTCTTCTAGCTCTAATAGCAAACATACCAGCTTCTGTGCAAACACTTCTAATATCGGCACCGGTTGTATTTGGACATAATCTAAACAATTAGTATATAATAGATGTACCTAGCTAATAGTTCATATCTGATATTCTTTTCCATACTCATAGTTCTTGCGTGAATCTTGAATATACCTGCTCTGCCTTCTAAGTCAGGCAAAGCAAATTCAACTTTTCTATCTAATCTTCCAGGTCTTAAAAGTGCTGGATCTAATGTGTCTGGTCTATTTGTTGCCATCAAGACTTTAATATTTCCTCTTGAATCAAATCCATCTAATTAATTAACTATTTCAAGCATTGTTCTTTAGACATCATTATCGTTTCCATCATCATGTCTAGCTCCTCCAATAGCATCGATTTCATCAAAAAATATAATGCATGCTTTCTTAGTCCTTGCCATCTAAAATAATTCTCTAACCATTCTTGCTCCTTCTCCAACATATTTCTAAACTAATTCTGAACCTATAACACGAATAAAACACGCCTAATTTAAAAAGTATTAAATACCTCAGTTCTGTTGGCCACAGCTCTTGCTGTCAATGTTTTACCTGTTCCTGGTGGTCCATACATCAAAACACCTTTTGGTGGATCAATACCCAAGGTAATGAATTTTTCTGGATTTAATAAAGGCATTTCAACTACTTCCCTTAATTTTTTTAACTATTCTTTGCATCCTCCAATATCATTGTATGTAACATCGGGTTTATCCTCTACTGTCATCATTGTGACTGATGGATCAATCTTAGGTGGTAAGGGCAATTAAATTGCATATTTCTATCTTTCAACTCCGACTCTCATCCCTTCTTCAATATCTGTTGGGGCTACTTTCTCGCCCAACCCTACCACATACTTTGCAATATGCTTAATAGTGATCATATAAAGATCTTTTTATTGAAGACTTGATTTGAATATTTTTGTGCATCTTGCTACTGTCAATGGATGTTCCTAATAAATTAATATATTCAATTACTGAAGCGAGTTTTTGATCAGCCACCAAATCCCATGTGCTTGGAATACTTAAACCTGTATCACTTTCTTTAATTCCCACCATTTTATTAATCTAAACAACAGAACTTTTATTTTCATCTTCTAATTATTTAATTTTCTCTGAATAAGGCCCCATACCATATCTTTTCAGTAAATTGATATCATTCTCATCAAGTGGGACTGTTTTTGTATCCTTTTCCCTAATAATTCATAACAATAATAATTACTCTGTCATTGCAAAAATTATTTAAATTAATACTTATCTGAAATGTAATTTATATTGTCCAAACAATTAATTCTTCTATTTATTTTTAATCAACTATTTTTAGAATCATTGACATACAAGAACAATCTCTCTTATTAATTATGTCTCTCTATTATTATTATTTATACTAAATGAATTTATTAAATGAGGTCAACAGTTTTATAAAAACTTCGTAATATCTCAAAGCCCTAAAATTACTCATAAGATATGAATATCAAGATTCCGCAGAAATCTCTATTAAAATTGTCAGAAGATATTCTTATGTTTGTAATAAGTTACTTTTCAAATATTTACTGAAATATGATAAAAAATCACATAAAGTTAAGCCCATCCTTTACAGAGCTTTCGATGCACTTTATATGTGGAGTTAATATTTATAAAAAGAAGAAACTATTCACAAAGTTTTTACTCCAAAACGTTTAAGTTGTATGTCTCCACAAGCATCGTAAAAAATAATTAATCAAAGGACAAAAGTCAGTAGGAAATGGCTCTTTCAATAAAAAAGATTATTCCTACAATCCCTTTAGGACACTTTAAAATATCATTATGTTTATCTTAAGTTAAGAAAAGAAACTACTTATGCTTTGCTAATCTTGAAAAAATTTATAGTTGTTAGTTATTTTACCGATTGCAATTTTTAACTTCATCAAAAGTCAATAAATAATAGATAAGAAATGCTTATGATAATTGGTTCAGCTTATTTCGAAGTAAACTCAATGCAATAAACTATTGATCATTTATATTTGTCAATAATATTAGGACTAGAAAAAACAATTATTCCTTTTTTTTATCTCAAAGAATAATTGAGAATGTCATAATCAGACTATGAATTCCAAAAATAAATAGTAAACTCTACTTCCATTTTAATTTCAGCAATAACTTTGTTGGCAACAGCTCATGAATTAAAAGGTGAAATCTAAGAAATGCAAACTTGTATCTCTTTCTCCAAATTTTTATGTAATATTCTAATATTCTTTGAAAAATGTACAGAGTTATGCAAACTTACTGAATAAAATGATAAACTTAAATAAGAAGCTTATTCTCTATATCTTTAGGAAAATGGAGAACTGTTAAGGTTTTCTAAATTTCTCACAAATTATCAAACTCAGAACAACAATATAAGTTTCACTCCCAGGACTATATACGAAGAATTACTAGAAAAGCATTAGAAAATTGAATAGCCTAAAGTAATAATAACAAATAATCATTAAATTGATATTGAAGAAACTCATCATTTTCATAAGAAAACAAATAGTGAATTAACCGAAACGACATTGGCATCTGGAAGGCCAAGTAAATGTGGTACTGATATTTAATTTTTTAATGATTCATTAGGATTGACTAGTATATCTATTCAGTAACCTTCAGAATTTTAAAATTATAGGAAATTCAAAAAAGTTCATAAGTATAAAAAAACTGGAAATAACTTTTTAGCTAAATTACTTTAGTTAAGTGAACATCATAAACTTGAGGAACAAAAGTTATAACCTAAGTAAATTAAGAAAGAAAGTTCTTTTAGAACTTTAGAATAAGAAATAAATAATTTAATTGATAAAAGACTTCCAAGAAATCATGTTCCTTTTGAATAATCTCTATTTTAATGCAATAAATTAATCAAATAAGAGTCTGAATAAAAAAAAGAATTTCCATTTGCTTATGATATGCTAAAATTTAAATAAGAATTTGCAAGTGGGCTGTGTATTTTAGAAGAAAATATTTAAGAAGTAAAATCTTATTTAAATTTAGTTTAATAAACACTTTGAATTTAATGTTTTAATGTACTTCGACTATCTGACTTAAAGTAAAGAGAGTGCTATGAGTAATTTGAAATACAACTAAAACTTTTGTAAATTAAGATTAGCTGAATAAAAGTTGATATAATCTAGAAATTTAGTATTAAAAAAGCAAGTTGAATCTATAAAGTAAGAGAAAGATGATGAAAAAAAGAAAGACACAGAAAATGAAACATAAGCTAATTTATTATTTGAAACAGTATAAAAGAGAAAAACCATGCTTTTTAATATATTAGGTACTCCTGATGCATCATTAAAAAGTCCTTAAGGAAATGAAAATCAAACTTAAAAGAGCGTCTTTAAATTCCCTTCAACAAATACAACACCTAAAAATAATTCACTTACTGAATAGATTAGATAGTTTAGTGCTCAAAGAGAAAAATAAATTTAATAATAATATTTTAACAAAGCATAAACAACGATTAAAGCACAGTTATTAGAAAGCGAATTTTTAATAGAATAAAAATAAAATGCAAAGCATGTATCAGAACCTCCTGAATTATTACTAACTAAATTAGGATGTAATGATGATTTAGCAAATTCGGTAAAACATTTGAAAGCAACCGGATTTCAAAAGATCTTATTAAAAAAAAGGAAAACAACTAAACTGGCATCTACAAAGTTGTGACTTTGGAAATTAAATATTTTGATTACAATATATTATTTTAATATTTATTTCTAAGAATTAGGCATAGATAGAATTTGATAGTTAAATAACAATTTTAGAAAATCTTGAAAACTTTCTATTATATTTTAAGATTATATATAAGATATTATTCAAGATCTGGTTTAGCTAATGTGGCGAATTGATTGGGAGTTTGCAAATGATTTTCTCATTCTTTTTCTTTTTAATTTTAATGGCAACTTTTTATTCACTTTTTTCAATTTTCCAACTACTATTTCCAAATTAAATTTTGTGTCATAAAATTCCATTTCTTTTTATTAATCTATATCGCATTCTTTTTCAGCCATTAGATTTGCAATGTCCATTTCAATGTATTATACTTAATTTACTTCAAAAGCTTTTCCAAGTTATGAATATTATTAGCCTTATGGGAATGATTATTACTATAATCCTTACTATTATTAGGTCTATATTGTAAGAGCTATAGTTTATTAAAATTAGGTTTATAAAGGGTCGTCATCTAATTTATCGCTTTAGTCAGCTTTCATCTAATTCTAGATAAAAGTAGTTCTTTTTGTATTTGGCTTTTATCTTCTCTCTTACATACATTGCTCTCTTTCATAATATTAACCAGAATTTCTATTTTATTGACCAACTTTTTAAATGGATATTCTAGTTTATTTTTTCCTTGATTTCATAGATTAAGAATCTTTATTTTCAGATACCCTTCTTCTAGAATCTCGTTTCATTTGCAAAAGATTTTAAGATTTTATTGGTTTATATTCTGACTCATTATCGGAATTAGTTATGCTAGCATCAACTTCTTCTTATGCTGAATCTTATTGGAAATTAAACTTGTTTGACAAAATAAATTCTGAATTAGGTCCAATCTCATTTAATAAACCTTGACAAGCACAATAATTAAAAACTGTTGATTATAAATTTCTTAATTATCCTAATGAGTTCTATTTAAAAAGTAATTAATTTACATTACATTATGATTTTTCTCATCTGATCTTAATCTTTTTTTATATCTTCTATATTATTTTTCATCATAATCATTTTTTTTAAATAACTTTAAACTATTGGGTGTATAAAACACAAAAGGACATTTAATGAAATCATGATTTTAATGACATAATTCACAACCACCCATTTTGACTCTACCACCAAATTCAATCTGATGTTTAACTTAAAAAAAATGTTCTCTATCCTCTTGATTATATCTTAATAATTCTATTAAATCATCATAAGTAATATATGCTAATTTTGAAAATTTGATGGCTCTGGTTGAGAATAAAGCAGGATGCTGTGAAATGAAAGATTTTTCATCGAGAGCTTAGCTTCTTGAATATATTTTAACAGTTTTATTGTTACTAATATATGCTTCAACTTCACCTTTAAGAATAAAATAAATTTTATCAACTTTTTATCTAATAATTACAATTTCAATACCCTTCAATGGATATGATTTCTTCAGGAACGAATGATTATTCCTTTACAAGAATACATAGCTTTTCTATAAATTAAGAAGAAAAGTTTTGTCGAATTAATTTAGATGTACATAACATGTTTTTGTAAAAATCAATTTTTACTTCTCTATGTAGAGTTCCCGATAAATGAATCATTAATTTTTCACATTCAGATTCCTAATCTCTCTCTTATTTCAAAAAATATTCAAAGAACTTTTTAACTTTAACTTACAAATCCTTATTTAAACCTCTTTTTTTAAGAAATGAATCTATCATAGTCATTCTATCTCTTAAGTAATTTTTATTTTCGCTCATTTAAGCAAAAATAGATCCAATACTTGATATAGTGTAACCAAATATAATAGAACTTAAGAGAGTTACAAAAATTACAAATATTTTTTCATATTAAGTAACCTAATAGATAATATATTGTATTTTTTACTGGAATTATATCGCCATAACCAATTGTTAATGTAGTTATACAAGCCCAATAAAAGCTAGTAATATATCTAGCTTACCAATTATGTTCAACTAAATTAGCTCTTTAAATCCATGTATTTTCTTCAAATTATGCTTCTTGAATTGCGATGAAATGCCAAATACAAGCTATTATATGTGAAGCAAATAGAAAGGTTGACAGCAATGAAATTATATCAACGACTGATGCAAAATTGACTCGAAGATTCATAGTTTCAACTATATTTTCGAAAATATACATAACCTTTTTAGATATGAAAATTTAAATACTCTAGATACTCTAAATAGCAATACGAATTCAATATAAGGCACATTAGATCTTCCTACCATAAATGGAATAAGGACAATAAAATCAAGGGCAAATTTGCCTTTTAAATAATGTTTGAATATTTATGCTCTATTCAATACTAATACGCCTCTTGAATAGTAAGCAACATTAAAGTTAAGCAATATTTCAAAAACAAAGACATATTAAGGCAACGTATCTAAAAAAAAATCTGCACCATCTACCACACTTATTTCAAATGAGATCTTAAGTGGGATATAGAGAATATTTATAAGAAGAATGAGAAAAACAATAACATCCCAATAAAGTTTAAGAGAATTATCTGGTTTAATTGGCTTGATTATGGATGCAAATACTTGTAAAAAGTTTAGGTACAACTTAATTTTTGTTTATAACAATTCCTTCGATATAATTATTTAATTTACCAGTGAGCCTTATTTAGACTTGCCTCTGATCAACTTATGTGTAACATAAAAGTTAAAATCGGATGCCTTATCTCCAATGACTTAAAATTATCTATGATCTAAATAGCGCAATTTAAATTTATCTGAATTTGTCAATAAGTAGGTAACAAAACGAGCAACAAGAACTATTATATTCAGAGCTCTATCCTTCCATATCTAATTCTTAAAACCTTATTTGACTTAAAAATCATCTGAGTCTTACGAGAGAATACTCTATTCACTTGCATCCCTAGAAAGCTTTATTTTATCAAGCATAGTGAATTAAGATTGTTTCATTTTAAAGTTTTTTAAAAATTCATCATCTAAGATATTAAAAGTCAAAATTTACTCATAAAAATGATGGAGCTTGCTATATTTGGACTAGAGAGAGGTTCCTCGTATGCAGACATAAAAATTTAATTATTAAAAATTCAATTTTCATTACTTAATAGGAAAATACTTTCAATATTATTTGCTTTTCAAAACACTATAATAAGAATTTAAATATAAAATAGTAAATAACTTGATTGCATAAAATATAAATTTTATTTCTTAACAAATGATCAATACTACAACAAAAAGAGAAGAAAGCTTTTTGACAACAAAAGTATCTGATCGAGTAATTACAGTTGAAAATGAGCAAAGATCATCTTATAGCTTTGTTAGAAGAAATTATTTGACTACAACATTTGCAACATTAGCAAACAGATAAACTAATGGAGTCTATAACGTGGCTTTCAATATGCCATGTTCTCAACCTTGTCCATAACCATGTGCTTAACCTTAAGCAATGCCCATGCCTATATACATTCCTATGCCATACCCATAATAATGTGAAAAAGAATGTCATTGTGAAGAAGAAGAATAATATAAAGAAGAAGTCCTCATTTTGAGACAAAGAGTTGCTGAATTATTAAGTAGATAACCATAAGTAAAAGTTGAAAAAGAAACAGTCAAAGTCGAGAACACAACTAGAGTATTCTAGTAATTTGTAATTTTAGATAGCAGATTTATAAATGGAGATTGAAAGAATTAAAATAAATCTTAGAAATGAATAAGATAGATTGAGATAAAAAGAAGGAGAATATCTAGAATTAAGAAGTGATAATTCATCTTAATCTTTGAAAGATAGATTGGCCCTCTTAGAAGTATTTTTAATTATTAAAATAGAGCTAATTATACAATTCAAAACTAGAGTTGGAAAAATTGTAAGGCCTTTTATAATAAAAATTACAAGAATTAGATGAATGGGAATAAAGATATCATCATATGGAAAGTACAGTTACAGTAGAAAGTACTGAAACTGTGACTTTAACTAATGTATACTTTGATTCTCTATATAGGAAGTTGAAGTTTGGAAAACAAGATTTAAGAAATTGAATAATGACTTTTTTGAAACCTAAGAAAAATTAATTATGGCTTAGGCAGAATTAGAAGCATTGAAAAAAGGCGGGGTAACTGAAGTGAAATCAGTGACAGTGCAATAAAATGTTACTAGTTCTTCAGTAAACAGAGTTATTGAACAATCATCTAGAGGATCTAGAGTAGTTGATCCAAATCTAATTGGAAAGTTATATCCTTGAAAGTATTTTAATTACAAACAAATGGCAATACATAAAATATTTATATAAAATTATTTATAATATAAAAAAACCAAGGCGTTTAGAATTAAAAAAACTTAAATATATATATATCTAGATTCTTATGCATATGAAATTTTGAATTGAAGAGACTTAAATAAAATTGATACTTATAAAATACTAAATTCATTTTGTATTCATTTTTTTAAAAGAGCTTTTGAAATACAATTATTAAGATATATTTCCTTAATTTTCAGAATTAGATGATTTATCTAAATTTTCATTCCTTTAATAAGGACTTGCTTAAGCCTTGTAATAAATTTTATATGGCAATATTTTGGGACTACCATTCGGAGATGAATTTTTTGAATTTTTAAAGATTAAAGGTTTCAATGTTGGGGATTAGGCCTTTCTTCGATTAACATCAATATGATTTCTAACAATCAATTTACATTCTTCATCATTATATAAAAATGGATGTTTCAATGCTTAATTAGCTGATAATCTATTAAGTGGATCGTCTTCTAATAGCTATTTTAAGAAATATAATCCATTTGTTGATATCTAAGGTATATTTATAAAATCAATATGTCCAAGAAAATTTTTCATAATAGTTTCTTTTGTTGAAGCAGATTGATATGGATCTTTACCAAATAAAATTTGATATCCTAATATTCCAACACTGTAAACATCAACTTTTAATCCATATTTTTATTTTCTTAAGATTTCAGGTGCTACATAGCCTGGAGTTCCACAATATTAATATAGATATTTATTATCATCATTTGCTTTTTCGGCTAATCCAAAATCTATTAAGCATAAGGAATTAAAGTTGTTTTATGTTCTTAACATTAAATTACATTTTTTTATATCCCGATGAAATATACCTTAATTATGCAAATAACTTAACCCTTTAAGAATTTATTTTAATATTTATTTAGCATTTTCTTCGTTTAATTTTTCTTCTCCAATAATACTCTTTAAGTCTCCACCTTCTAAAAATTCTTAAACTATAATAATTTGAGCATTTGATTCAAAAACACCTTTGTATTGTATAATATTGGGATGATTTAATTATCTCATAAGCTTTATCTCCATTTTTATAGATTATTTCGTGGTTGAGTCCTTATCAATTTATGCTTTATCAAACACTTTTATAGCATAAGTTTGATTATCTATCTTAGACTAAACTTCATAGACCTAAATTTATATGATTTTGCTTACATTTGCAGCAGATCCACTTCCAAGTAATCTTAATATTGAAAAATTAGAAACAAAATCTAAACAGATACATTCCTTCATTAACATAGATATCCAGCTATTAATTTACCCAAACAATTCAATTCTTTTTTTATTTTTCTCCAACCTAAATCCAATAATTTCATTATCTGAATTTCTTAATATTGTCATAAATGCTTCAACAAAACAAATGTATTTCTAAGTTATAATTAAGCCATATATACTTTTCTTGAATATTTGATATGTTACGTTCCAATCGATAAATTTTTTTCTTTAACCTTTTCATAATATTTAACCACAATCAAAGCTTATTATTTGGAAACAAAGTTTATATTTGATGTCCATAAACTTGCATCTGAAGAGAAAAAAGAATTACGTATTTCTAAGTTATTTGAAACTAGTTAATTTCTTTGATACATAAATTAAATCAATCTAGGATTTCTGATAACATAATTTATAAAGATTCAACTACTTAAAATGGATATATTCGAAAAAAACATAAATTTTCCCCTTAAAGAGTTTATTTTATAAAATCTCAGAAATTATTCTTATATTGCACCATTTTTAAATAATCAATAGAGAAAAACGATAAAATGTAATAAAACACTTAATTAATAAATATTTTAGAATTAAAGGAATTTATAATTACTCAATTTTATGTATTTGAACATGAATATTTTTCTCAAAATTAAAGTGTCAGAAATCATTTCTATTACATAGTATCTGTTTAAGGATAAGCTTTTTTATAAAATGATTAAAATTAATATAAAGAAGAGTTAGATTTGATTAAATTAAATAAATAACGTTCTCATAGACTCTAATTATCAAAATTCATGAACAGTTCTTCTTCTTTATCAAGTGGATCTTAAATTACAATTAATAAAGCTAGAATGCTAGAATAACCTTTTTCTTACAATTTAATATTTTCTTTTATTAGCTTATCAAATTATAATACTATTCCTTGGATACGTTATCTTTCAAAGTTAATTAACCGGTTTATTTTTATATTTTCTAATTGTAAAGTAATTTTTTATTCGATTTGATTCTTACTATTTATTTAAAAAACAATAAGATCTAATTAAAATGACATCCAAATTATTTCTTCCTATTAAGATTACCTGAAACTAGTTAGCAAATATTCTTCCTCCAAAATTTGAAAATTTTATATTTTTTTTTCTTGCCATTTTTATTCTGTTTAAGAATATTTTTAAAATTAGTTGGCTTGCTAGTAATATATTAGTTTTTTTTGTTAAGATTACTTTAAATTAAATTCTCATCAATAATATTCTCAGATATATTCTAATTATAAATGTTTTAAAAAGATTCATGATTGTAAACGTAGAAGTAGTTTCTATATAAAATTACTCTTTCATATTCATTTTAAATTTAATTAAATTAGTCTACAACTTAGATTACTTGTTAACTTTATTTTATGAAGAATATTCTATTTTAGAAGACTAATATTATATAATAATTATATATATTATATATGATTAAAGTTAGATAATTGAAATAATCAGACTAAAAAGTAATTAGTTCTTCTCATCAAGAATTATCTTTAAATCAATTTAATAATTGAAATGTTAATTCATTAATTTAAAAAGTTTGCATAATATAATATTTCAACCTAAAACAGCCATATATATTTATTTATTTTAACTATTTAGTTACAATCATCAGATGTTATGTTGTTTTTAAAACAATTGATAAAGTCTTAAGAAATCAATATAGAAAGAAGAATCAAAAACTTAATATATGTATGTTCCAATTTCATCTCTAATTTGTAAAATAAGTAAAAGTAATGGACTACATTTTTGAAGTGAGATATATAAATTTAAAATTTTCATACCAAATAATTATAAAGTTTCGATATTTTTGTGAGATGATGTATTTATAAGGTTTTTAAAAATTTAGGTATAATTTAGAAAGCACTAGTTTTATATTTGTAATAATCAATTGAAATTCATCAATAATACTGAATAAAAATTGTATAAAAAATAGTATAATTATTTTCTTAAAGAAACAAATAAATAAGTCATTTGTATTTTCTCTTTAATAATTCCCCTAATTACTTTTGTTGGCTTACGCTAAATTTTTTTTTTGAATCAGTATTTTTAAATTTCACACATTTTGGTTGTTAAGATTATTTTTAATCTTTTTTCTTTAGAATGCTTCTTTTAGCATTAATTGAATTTTCATATGATGAATTCACATTATTAGAATCTAAATCAAGTAAAGAACCTATAATTTAATTAGGATTAGTTAAAAACTTCTCTTTTTGTTTGATTGAGTTTAAAGCTAATTCTTAATCAGTATGATTAGTTGTAGACACTATTTGAGATCCTATTTTCTAATCTTCTACTTTTGTAACATATGTTTGAAAATGTGTTATGAATTTAGTATTCATTTAATATTAAGGAGCGTATAGAGGACCAAAGTAATCTGCATTAATCTATTCAGAATAAATTTCAGATAAACTTTCATTCTACTATTTACAGCAATTAGCTCTCTATCCCATTAATTATAAAAATTAGATATTTCGAATGGAATTAATCAATTAAATAATTTTGTTTTATACAGACATTTCACCTTCTAATAATTACAATAAGAAATTTCTAATTAGAACAGATTATATAGAATATTGTTGTTGTTTGTTTGATATTAAGTAAATATATTACATTCAGAAATAAAATTAAAATAAATCTTAGAAGGATCGAAATCATAACTTCTTTTTAGATTATTACCTGTAATGATATAAATTTATTGATAATAAAGATAAATTCATCAAGAATTTAATTATAAACTGAAGGACCATAATTTTCAATAGTAATAATTGAAACTCCTCAAAGAAAATATGATGAACTTGAATTAGAAAATTACAATCTCAAAATTTCAGGATAAGAAAATAAATGTTTTAGAGGAGTAGGCTGAAAACTAATTAATAATTTAACAATAAAGATTAAGTGATGATAAGAGCCATGAAATAGAAATTGAAAGAAATGTAGCACAATTAAAGAATAAAGAGAAAACTATTAATGAGCAAATAGAGAATTTATATTAAATAATCATACACTTGCATATTGGATTATTTATTTTAAGAAATATATTGCTTAAGATAGATTGAAAAATGAATTAAATAAGTTGATTACTTGAGTAAATATTATAAAACCAAAATGCTTAAGTTTACATAAGGAAATAAGAAGATTTGGAAAATAAAATTTATGAAATGTAAAATAAATTAGTTCTGCTATTAGAAGAAGTTTAAAGGAGAAGTTTAAAGAAAAAGTGAAATAATATGATCTTAAATAACTTTCAAAATAATAATGAGATGAGTTATAGAGATCGATTTAAATCGAGTAGGAAAGTGAAACTATATGCTAAACCATTAAAAACTCTAGATTAAAATGATAAAGATATAATTTAAGCTGAAATCTATAAAATTAAGATGAAGTTAAACTACAATAATAATTAATAGAAGAGGCTAAAATAATAATTAATTAATTTCACTGAAAAATTTATAAAATTTAGAAGATGAAAATTATTAACCTAGTAGGGTCTTTGATCCAGATATATTAGAATATCATATGAAAACTGCTTTGTTACATTCTTAAATTGTAGCATAAAATAAAAATTATTAATTCAATTAATTAGATGCAAAAGATATTTAAGGAGAAGTAGAAAAAGCTTAGAAAATTTAAATTATAAAAAAAGAACGAGTTTATAAAAGAATAGAATATAAGAAATAGAAATAGAAAGTAGTTTGAATTAAATAATGACTAATATTAAAAATACAAATAATAATTTCAATTTAAAACTGTATTAATCTGATAAAATAATGGAGTGGATTTATCAGAATCTTCTATATATTTCTTCAAATGATGCATATGAGATAAAATTGTAAAATCTTCATCTTGTAAAATTTCAACTTATTTTTATGGTTCAATCGTTTCTTGTTGATTTTTATTATTTTAAGGTACAAAAATATCATTCTTTTCGTCTTTGCTTTTTTCAGATTATTTTTAGAAAACTTTTGGAAGATTGATTGATCCTTCATATTAATCAATTAAATATGATTAATTTATGATTTGATTATTAAACAATCTAATGCCTATAAAGTGACTTTATCGTAATACTTGTTTAGTTTAAAGTGATTATAAAATAAATTAAATTCTTGATACTTCATAAATTTAATTAAGTAGAGTCAGTTTATCTTTTGTATAATCTTTTAATTATTCATAATATTTTAAAAAACCTACCATATCTTAAATCTATTTTCCATTCTTCTAAACATTTATGATCTTACCAAAAATATTTCTTACAAATGAAACTTACTAAATTTCTGGATAATAATAACATATTATTGTTTTTAATAATGTATCTTCTAAAATCTATGAATTAATCTATATCACTATTAATTTTAGCATCATAAGAGTCGACATTATTGAACCTACATCTGCTAAGATTT
The DNA here is from genome assembly GCA_000733375.1 of Paramecium sexaurelia. Taxonomy (NCBI): domain Eukaryota; phylum Ciliophora; class Oligohymenophorea; order Peniculida; family Parameciidae; genus Paramecium; species Paramecium sexaurelia. The sequence goes on from JPFM01000033.1 coordinate 509,522, forward strand.
CTCCCAATTTTGGATAAATTATCTACTGAGTTTCTGACAGACTATCAATTCCAATTAAAAACACTCCAAGATATTTACTGCCAAAGCTTTATTCAAAATTACTTTAAGGCAACTATTAAGATGTTGTTTAAAAATCACTAATTAGTTTTTGACTATTTATTGATTCTAAGAAGAAACCTGTGTCAGTTATAGATGTTGTTATTTTGAACAATAATTAAGTATATAGAGCAGTTTCTTTATCTAAAATAAAGTAAATTTATTTTGAGATCATTTCAAAATCTTTTAATTTAGTGTTGTATTACTGCATTTATATTGTTAAGAAAAAGGTGTTTAGAGGTTATTTAAAAAATTTTTCTTATTTCTCTTTATCTGCACAATGGTCATATTAAGTATTATCACACTGTTCAAATAAAATCATTAATTATCTTTAATTTTTTGGAGATTCTTGACTCAAACCTTGTTGATTTAGAATTAGAGTTATATCTTGAGGTATAACTGAAGAAGAAATTCCACTTCTAGTAGGAGGTAAAGCTGAATCTAGCATTAATTACTTTTTAGAAATCACAATATCATCTACATATGAAAAATAAGGTGTAATGATATTTTCACTTTTTGAGAAAGGATCAATAAAATCATTGCCACTCATTCCTACAACTTGAAACATAATTGGATCATATTCAAATGATACATCAGCATAATTTTGTGTTGACTTTTGTATTGATACTCTTGGTAAAATATCTCCATTTAACCAAAGGAATAATTTATAAAACAAATACACCAAACTTAAAGTATACAATAAAAGTGATGTTATTCCTCCAAACACACTTTTAAATTGCTTCTCATTCTTAAATATCTCCTATTGATATGAAACTCCAAATTAATCAAAGTTTTTCAAGAAATTCATTACACTAGACTGCTAACAAAAAATTTTATTAAAATTATACTTATCACTTTTTAACAATTTATTATTTTTGTATGTTTATTATTATAAACAAATTGCAAAATAAAATATATCTGAATTATAATATAATTGTATATGTAGAATTAAATATTACTATCTTCAAATTTTCGATATTTCAAGCTTATAAATAATAAAGAGATGAAATAAAGGACTAATTTTTTTTAAGATAAAAGAATTTGAATTGCATCTATGTATAACAATTTAACAAATATTCAATTTTATATTTCTAAATACGATTTTATTTGATTGCCTGACTTAAGACATAACATTTTAATTCAATCCTACCTTAAAGTTAAAAGATTAAAATTATAATTAATTAGATTTTTTCGTCATTATATTAGTCATAAAATAAAAAAAGAAAAATCTAAAGTAATTGTAATTTTAAATCAAGAAGAATGCTCATTAGAGAAATTAAATAAAAGCATCTGCTTTAGTGTTAACTTTGATAAATATACAAGTAAACAACTGAAAAAACAGTAAGATAATATTGAAAATATCATCAATTAAAAAATATGTAAAATTCTTAACCAAAATTATTGGGGAGTATGAATTAAAATGCCAGTTCAAGCTAAGAGAAATTTAACATAACTACCAATAAGTTGATTAATCAAATAAATAAAGCTTCTAATTTGAACAAAAGTAAAGAAAAACTAAATGTTATATTATCAATTAAAATCATTCAATAAATTTTTTGCTTATCTATAGAAATAATTGAAAATCATAAGTTATTTATTTGTATAGCTGGAATTGTCAACTATAAATAATGTAATATTAATTCACCTTAAAACTCTATTCATGAGTTTTATATTATTTATATTAGTTCATTATTGAATCTTTCTTATAACAACGAGACTTTTTTATCTTTATTAAAAATAAATCCTATTTCTCTAATATAATCAACCTAATTATTTTAGAATTTTTGATATCTAAGATCTTAAATGCATTATTATTGAATAAAATTTATTGTATGTAATCACAACATGCTTAAAGTGCTTCTACTGGATATCTCCTTCAAAAAAACTATATTAATAAACTTTATACACTTTCGGATAGTGTATGTTAATAAAGAAAAATTGTCATTCCAAAGCAAATTTTTTTGGATAAAGAATAATTATATGAAGAATTAATTAGGGAAAAATAACATCATAAAGCTTTATAAAATGAAATAAATAAACTCAAAGCAAGATTATAATGTTATGAAAAAGATTTAGTTATTTAAGGAGAAGTGGATTATAAAAGGGAATTGAAATAAGCATTAGTAAGACTAAAACATAAAGAAGAAGAGATATTTGAGTTGATGTAAAGTGTTAATTATAAAAAAATGATTGAAATGGAGAAGACAATTCAATATTTGAAATAAGAATTAGAGAGATATCATATATATTAAAATTTTTCAGGAAACACAGAGTCTATTATTAATGATAATATAGAACTATTCTAAAAATTATAATAAACTACTTTATAAATAAAGGAATTAGAAAAAATAAAAGTAGACTATTTCTCTATAGCAAGGAAACATCAATAGTTATAAGTAGTTTTATAAGCAAAGGATTAATAGTTATAGAAATTTAGAGAGAGAGATCATTTAAGTGAAATGAATGTAAAACATTCTAATAAAAACGAATTTTAATTGAGAGAAGAGATATTAACAAAGGATGAAGAAATATCTCATCTCAAAACTTAATTGTTAATCGCTAAAAAAACAAATCAAGAGGATAAAGCCCTATTAGAATAAACTCAATAAGAGATATAATAAAAAGTTAATTAACATGAATATGAAAAATAGAATTACAAAGAGAAGATTGAAAATTTATAAAAAGAAATTTAATAGTTATCTGAAAAAGCAAGAAACTTTGATAGATACTTAACAGTTAATTAAAAGAGGAAAACAACTTATGTTGATGACTAGTAGTCAAACTCTTAATATACTCATGTATAAGATGGTGATCAAATGGTCAAAAGTGTGTAGAAGAGTTAAGTTGAGGATATAGCAACTGAGCTTAAATTAACTTTAAGAAAAAACAATATTTCATTATCGGAAGCAGAATAGGTATTCATACTTATAATTAGATATTATTTAAAGGCAACGAAATATCTATCTAAGAATTAGAGTAATTGCTGAGCAGGGAGCCTTTTAAAGTATTAAGTTCTAATACATTAGCTAGATATATGATAGAGGATATTTAAGATAAGTATATAGCCTTTTCATTATATTTTAATAGAGAATTTGAGTATAATTCAGAATTAAAAGCTCCAATACCTCACGTTAAAAGTGTTTTTCGAACGTTGTTATAACACTACCAATTAAATTTCGATGATTAAATTTTCAAAACAGTTTTAACAGGTTGTTTATAGATAAACGAATTTTGTACAAGAAAAAACATTGCAAAGTTAACATAATAGGAATTATTGGAAGGCATATCATAATTAGATTTATAATGGAACTCAAAGTGCTTCGATTGTTTTTAACAATTATATTATAATAAGTTTAAAGGCTTCCTTCAATTTGATGCCTAAAACATAAAAAAATTGTTTGAATAATATTAAATTTAGTGACTAAATTATCATTCTTAAATTTTTGTTATCCATTATTCTATTTTTAAATTAAATTTCATAAAAATAAAGGTGGGATTGAAATTTTCTGAAATATGTAATCCATCAAATCTAAATTAAAAGCCTTCTTTTAAAACTTAATTAATTATAAAATAATTTTCAAAATAAATAAAAATGTTAAAACTAAAATTAATTGACATATTATTATTATAATATTAAATTTAATAAGTAAAAGGTTAAGTTTTTGCTTTTCCAGTTAAGTTAAAATTTATTTGCTTAGAGTTTATTTAAGAGAATAAAATAGGTGTGTTTTAAATAGTTTGATAGGAAATGGAATTATTATATAATAATTTAATTTAATTATATTATCTTAAGTTCTAATAGTTATGAATTCGTAATAATTATTTAACAATTTTACTCACTCAAAAATAAAACAGTTATTCCAAGTATATTCAATAAGATTAATTAATGTCTTATCTTAATGATTATACATAACCAATTCAATACATGGATATCATAATTTTGCCAAGTCAAATATATTTTTTTTAAATTGATGAAAATATATACAATATCAATTCAAAGAAAATTGATCACTCTTTGATCTTATTTTAGTAAATTGCTTACTAATCAACTTCATCTGAATTGGAAATTTTGGATCTACATGATAATGTATATATTATATACTTTTTATATTATGCTTCCTTGATGTCTAACATAGAAAGAAAAACTTTCTTTTTTTATTGCTTAATTTCTCCTTAGATTTTTTATTGTAATTTTATAGGTACTTTTGCAATTTTTCTTTTCAAAGGAATGTTATTCTTTGGCAAAATAAGAGGAGTATCCTCATTTTTGTAATTTTAAGAGTGTAGAAATTCTGGTTGTTCTGGTGCTTAAACATGAATTGGTTAGATTGGTTAAGTTAGAAAAGCATAAGCACTAAAATATTAACTTTTAAAATACTTTAGCATTTGATTTTACATCAACATCTGGTGATTAATGTATTGTTATTAAAGGAAAAGGTTTTGATGAAAATAAGGAAAGCAATTCATAATTGAATTCTAAGGAATTATTAATGAAAGAAAGATCTGAATCCATAAAGTTTTATATACAAAAATCATACGTCATATTGATACTTACACATGATCTTGCATTATTATAATAATTGATTATCTTTATAAAATTTAATATATTTTCTTTTTATAATCATATTTTTGCTTTCGTAAATGAGATTTGTATATTCCTACCATCTACTTCTTCATTATGCATCAAAGCCATAACTTCTAAAGCTTATTTTAAGCTTTCCATTTTGACTAAGCACATAAATTTAAACTAAGAATTTAACACTTTTACAGCCTAAAATGATTAAGATCAATATACTTCAACTACTCCATATTCAGAAAAGATGTCCCACATTGTTTCTGCATTAGACGAAACTTTTTTAAGGTTTGAGATATGAAGAACTTAGCTTGGAGGTAATAATATCATTTTGTTATTTGCATTAAATCTAGTTTAATTAATACAATACCTATCTGTATCTTCTGAACCTATATAATAATCTTGCTCTCTATAAAGAGTATCTAGATTTACTAATTTTTCAATAGAGTCGTCTGCCGCGAATGTGATTGATAAATTGCTTTCGAAAAACTGTATATTTTGGCAATTTTAATATACGAAATAAGCCTGATCTTCTTTCAAATATTTGACCAAAGCAAAACTCTTAAGACTATAAGTAATGAAAATTGATTTACTTAATTAAAATAATTTTATCTATGTTACCGAAATTGCTAAAGATATTGTAAATTTTTATAGCATCTAATTCTTTGCCTTAAATGCCATTCAAACAAACTGTTTTAGTTGATTAAATATTTTTTGAGGAAGGAATAAGATTTTAACTTGCTGGCAGTACAGTTGAGCTTTAAGGTTTTGAGTCAGCATCATTTATGACTAAAATTCATATAACATTAAAATTTACTTTCGTTCAAAGAAGTAGAATGCCTATTTTTGAAAGTGCTTGATGTAGTATCCTCAATAGTCTCATATGATCCTATCGTAAATGAACCATGTAGTTTATCTTCTTAATAGTAGGAGCATTTTATAAAGTTTGATGAAAGTTGATCTAAAGCTTTTTTTGCATTTTTAGCTGCTTCTGTATTAGCCATTTCAACTAACACTCTGCATTCCATTAATGATCGATTTAAAATTTTTACTTGGAGAACGGGTCCATACCTTGCATATCAAAATGATTAATATACTGATTCATCAAAGAGCTAAAGTATTCAGGATTCAGATTTGAAGGCGGAGCTGTTAGAGTTAGTAATAAAAAATGTGAATTATGGAAAGTTTCTGGCAAATTTGGCGAAGAGTAGCTAAACATATATACTTATTTATTTAATAATTTTCATTTCCAGTTTTTATTTCAAATATTAATATCTTCATATGTTGGATCCATAGATATAGATTTGATCATCTAAAATTTCCTAGAAAGATTGGAATAGTTCATAGATTCTTCCAGCATTATTATAATTAATATAATTGTCATTGGATTACTTTTAAATTTGTAGATAAATCGAAACTTTTACAAAATATACAAATTTTACGTATTAATATAATCGTAAAATTGTTTTATACTTAAATAAAATATGTCTTTTTTCTTGAAGATTTAAAGAGATTTTTACAATCAAAATAAATTTATAAAATTTTGAATAACTTTCATTCATAATTGTGATTGACTTTTTGATTTTATTTAACTTTAAATAACTTCCCTCTATTAATTATTATACTTATTGACTGGATTTTATAAGGAATATGTTGTGGAAAAATTTACCTTTGCTTCATTGTAAGAGGTAGTTTCGTCTTATTCTTCTTGTTTAAACCAATTTTCTACAAAATATTGCATTGGCAAAACAGAACTTAAAAATGAAACTAAAATTGAGGCTATAGCCCAATAACTTGTGCTTCCTGTAATCTAATAATTAAAAATTAAATATCCAGCTGCATAAATTATAGGGAGATATTCCATCATTTCAGTCATTAATACTGATAATTATACAGAAGGAGTGTGCTTTACACACATTCGATTGCAAATAACATACTAAAATAATTACAACTAATATTTACTTTTTCAGCACAATAATATAATGCTAAACCTACAAAGCTAGTAATATATCCAGCAGGAGTCAAAGGAGTATAGAAAAATGTAATAAATAATGTTTTCATTATATCTGCATACTTTAATTCAATCAAATGTTCACTATGTTCATATAAACTATTTAATTCTTTTTGAGATACAACCTTATTGAATTTTTTAATCCACCATAACTTCAATGATTTTATTATTCTGTTTGGATCAACCAAAGTAACTATAGGAGGAATTATAGCATTTGTCATAAAAAAGTAAGTCTCAGTATAGATCAATCCGCCTGGACCATATAAATTGCGAGTATATATTGTGCTTGCTAAAAATGCAATTATAGCAGAATTAACAAACAACATTAAGGATAATTTAGAAGCCAAAGATACAGTATAAAGAGAATAAGTTTCATAACTTTCAAAACCAACTAAAAAATTTGAAAGCCTTCCTACAACAAATGAATTAATAAATGTTGTCAACAAGGCAGCAATTATAGAACCCATATTCTTAGATTTTTACTATGAAGGCAAAGAAACTTAAACAACTCCTTATTCAGTTTCAACATCTACTAAAGTTGCTGGTACATTTGAAGCATCCTATGCTTAAATTTTTGCTAATTCTAAAAGAGTTATTAGAAATAAAGCAATTACGATTTAAGAAAATGTGAAACCAAGTAATCTAACCCAAAACCTTCTATTATCATTATGCACTATATTATCCCAAATTACATCTCCAGGTTCAGGTGCTTGATCCACTTTAATAAATGAATTGTTAATTTCTAAACTCTTAGCCTCTTAAATGATGCATCCAAAAAATATGTTTGAAATTACTTGGTGAGTTCTATAACTTGAAGATTTCAAAATTTATTATTTATGATCTTCATATTTCAAAGATAAAAAAGCTGTTCCAGAAAATAATTCATAATCCTATTAAATTTTCAATGCTTCAGCTCTAATCTAATCTTACTTATTCTTCTTCTCTTCATTTAAATTCATTAATTAATCATTATCATTTTTCTCCATAGCTTTTTTCTACAAGTTGACGATATTATCTAATTCACTTTCTAAATTCTTAAGAGTATTAGCATAGAAGATGTAATCTATTTCCATTACTTCCACATTAAATTGTTTTTCAAAAAATTCTTTTAGTTATTATTGCTTGCAATCTTTTGGAATGTCTTTTACAATCAAAGTATAATCAGATGGTGTATTTTCTTTAATATCACAATCATTATCAATAATCAATTGTGATTTTCTAAAAAAGAAAATGATGATTAAAATGAAAATGACGCTAGAAAAATTAAAATAGTGAGGTAATTCAGTCAAAATCGATTAAAATCTTTTATTTGCTAATGATGATCGAGCTATCCAATCATTTAAACAGTAATTATGCACCTACTCACTCCAAGAATCATGTTTCTAAACCTCTTTATATCGATGTTGCACTTAAATGACTAAATCTTCACAATCATTGCTAGTTAAATTTGAAACAAGTTAATATTATCCTGAGGTCAAGAACAACACTCCAACAATCATAAGACAACATTTTATGAAATTAAAATACAATGGATAACCTGATCCAAGAAAAGAAAAAGCCATTTCATCTCTCTAAAAATCGATTTGTGTTTTGTGCTATTAATATTTTTGCTATCATTATACAATTTATTATTTGCAACAGGGACATATATTCACAGTTTCTCCTTCTTTGTACGGATTTGGGATACCTACTTTACAAGCTAGCTGAACATCAAATTTAAATTACCTAATGCTGTTCCGCAATTTTGAAATTTGCAGGAATCATATATTCATCATATTAATCAGAAGTAAAAAACTCTAATTATCCATTTTTCAAAGTTGCAGTCATTAAAAGTTATTGTGACTATTGTTCACTAACCTACATAATATTTGAATTTTGAGAAATTAATGATTGAATTTATTTAATTGAATTTCAATTTTATGTTGTAGTTAAATATGTTTCCTTTTAAAATTGGGAATTGTCTTATAAACAAAACAGAGTATTTTTGTTGAAGTTTTACTATCTTTACCTATTTTTGGTAGAACTATAATTTCTGAGAAGCCACTTTTAATTTTTAATACTATTTGTCATACTGATATAAATTTTAGTATTCCCATTAAAAACCTTATGTTTCTAATTCTATTAAGAAAGATATAAATTGATTTCTTACTATTTTATAATTATGATGTATATTTTTGATATTGTTATAAATTGAAGTATGATATATTTCTATAAAATGAAAGATTATCACAACTAGTTAATTATTATTTAATATTCATAATAAATTTTTAATGAACTATAATAAATAAGGCTTTTGTGATAATTCGACAAATAATGATCCTTTTTGGATAAAATCTCCATAAAACAATTTAGCAATATAACAAGAGGAGTTTTTTATTGTTATAAGAAACAATAATCTGAAAATGAAGAAACTAAAAATTGCAGAGCATATAATATTTTATTCAAAAACAGTAAATATTATTCAAATACAAGAAAATCATCAATTGTCTTAATTGCTAACTTGAAAAAGTTAACAACTCCTTAGTTATTTAATAAGGGTTAAAGATTAGCAAATAAGGGAAATACCTGGAAATATTTGGTGATATTGAATAATTATATGAACATTTAAAGAAATATTGTGTGTAGATAAATTTTTTACAGATTTATAAATTGTGTTCTGTCATTCTAGAAAAAGAAAAAAGAAAGTTTAAAAAAATAACATTATTAGATATATAAGATCCGACATCGAGTAACCAATGAGGAAAAAATAGCAAAAGTATATGAATTAGATGGTGGAAATACTTAATAAATACATAAAGAAATTTAGATTCTAAGATTATTAAAACATGAAAATATAATAGAAATGAAAGAATTATTTAAAACAGATAATAGACTAATTTAAGTATTTGAAAATCTTGAAGGAGGAGAATTAGCTTAACTTTTAATTAAAAAGCAATATTCTGAAGATTTAATAAGAATTATTATAAAATAAATATTGTAAGGAATAGTTTACTTGCATGATTTAGGTATATTTCATAGAGACATAAAACCAGAAAATATTTTATTTAAACATAAAGAATAACTAGAATAATTATAAATTATTGATTTTGCTCTTGCTGATTTTTATGGTAACGATCATAAATATCAATTTATACGATGTGATACACCAGGGTATGTCGCCCCAGAAATCCTTTAAGATAAAAAATACTCTTTAAATGTAGATATTTTTAGTGTTGGAGTGATCTTATATATGTTATTATGTCAAAAGAATCCTTTTATAAAAGAAAAATAAAATTATGAATAAATTGTCACTGCTAATTATGATTGCTAAATAGATTATACTGAATTAAAATGCTCTATTGAATGTCTTGATTTATTAAAAAAATGTCTTAAAGTAGATCAGCATAAAAGAATTTCAGCAAGAGATGCATTAAATCACCCATTCATATTAGAAACTTTCCAAGCTGATTCGATTTAGTTTAGAATAAAAACATAAGGATAATTGTAAAAATAATTTTCAAATGGATCACTCAGAAAAATTATTCATGCAAGTAGTATAGAAAGTCCAAGATAATCTTAAAAATAAACCATCAAATCGCTTCATTCTGAAAGTCCTATTGATATAACTTCAGATAGTCCTGATACTCCTAAATCTGCAAGAACAGAAATCAGAAAAACCAATTTTAAATTTTCAAAATAGCAATAATTGAATTCATTTCGTGTGTCAAAATTTAAAAAATGATAATATATTTTTTTTTGTTTTAATTAAAATTAAATACAGTTTTCAAATCAATGTTTAAAAATAGATTGTTTTATCAAGCGTCTGCCTTATTTTATTTCATCACTCTATGGGCTTAATTAGTTTTGAGAATTTTCATTTGATTTTGATGTAAAAGATGCTTGTTTTTTAAACTAACTCAGTGTTTTCCCATCAGGACTGAAATTTTTATTTTAAGTGCTGATGCGAAAATCAGAATTTTATCTTTATACTTTCTATATATATGGAGATTAGGGACTGTTTGGACTTGCTTCTTAAGAAGTTGTCTAAATATTATTACTCTTTGTTTATGCTTTTTACAAATTATTTTTTTATGCTAGTTATCTTAACTTTTAGCTTGCTTTAAATTCCATTACTTCTGATAATCTTTCTTTTTTAAACCATTAATGATTTAAAGCAAATTAAGAGCTCATCCTTTCTTCAGGATTTGCGCTTAAGACACTTTTAATAAAATTTAAACCCTCATCACTTAAATATAATTTTGAAAAATCGATTTTGCATTCTTGATTTTCCTCTATAATACTTTATAAATTTGGTCCTTAAAATGGGATTTTACCACATAATGTGAAATACATCACAACACCAGCACTAAATACATCCACTTTTTGATCATAATATTCGTTTCTTAAAATTTCTGGTGCTGTATAACCAGGCGTACCACATCTTTAAGTTAAATATTCCGGAGCTTCTTATTCCTACTCTGAATCTTCTGAATTAGTGAAAATTTATTATACTATCTCGGCAGACCCTAATGAACTTATACAAGGGTTATCTAAATTTCCATTTAACCCAAGCCAGATATTATCTGGTTTTATGTCTCTATGCATTATATTTTTTGAATGAAGATATGCTAATCCTTTAAAAATTTTAAACATTAATTTCTATGCCTTCTCTTCAGATAACAAAGGAAATTTTTAAATATAATTACCTAATGTACCTCCCAAAGTCAATTCCGTTATTACAATAATCTAGTCTGGATTCTCAAATACCTCATAGAATTGTTGTAAGTATTCATGGTGTATTCTCCTTTGAATACATATTTATTTTTCAATTTATACTTCTAGTTAAGTTGTTAATTAATTTTTATATTAAATATTGCATTAATAATCGCGATTTCCATCAATTTTCTTAATTCTATAGACCTTAATTTAACAAATAATGATACCTCTGGCGAAATTTGCTTAAATACTTCATAATACTTTTGAAAATCCAATTGAATCGTAAATCTCTTCATAATTGCAAGTAAACGTGAGATATCACCAAATATAATGATAATATCAAAACATTTAGTTAATTTTATACCTTCTCCATACTATTCAATATGTATAGTTTCCATTATTGAATTTTCATAATCTAACCAACAATTATCACCCTTTAATTTTTAATATATTGATTACATTTTTTTTAGTTGTTTGCATAAAATTTTGCCATATCATCAAATGCTTTTTTTTTGGTAAATTATGCTTACTAATTAAAATAACATCAATTTATAATTCGAATTCCCCTAATATTTTTGGAATTTTTCTTCTACTCCACTCCATTCGAACAAATTTTCTTTGAAAAAAACTCTTTCTGTGAGAAGCTTCATATTCAATTTTATTTTCAATCTAGTCAACATTTTTTTTTTGATATCTTTGCATCAATTATATTTTATTATAAATAATAATATTTTCTTAATTATTAACCATTAACAATGTTAAAAAATAATAATTTTTCATAGATTCTCTAGCTCAATTAACTAATTTACCTTAAATCCTAATAAAATGATTCTATAACGTTTTGGCCATCTATATTTTTGTTCGACTGTTTTAAAAAATTGATTCAAAAGGAATTAGTAAATCATCAAACAAAATGAATTTTTAGGAATACAAAACCACCAAAACAGATTAGATTGAATTAAGATTATCAAACGATGTTATATTGGTCTTAAGATATTTTAATTTTACTATCCATAATTAATTAAACTACAAATAAATCTAAAAGCATTCCAAAATGTATCTTTTTATTTTATTATAATATTAATAATTTACTTTTCTTCTCAATAAACTAAATTAAAATATGAATGATTCTATCATCATAAACTTTAAATTACTAAATATTTCCTAAGCTAATTAAAAATCAATTTAAAAAGTTATCATTTAAAATCAAAATTATTTTTCAGATAAAAGAAAGATTATTTTAAATTTTTTTTGCTAGTTATTCAAAGAAATAGTTTGTAACAGTTAAAATGTCTTAGATTGAATTTGAAGCATAAAATATAACTTAATGTTTGAAAATCTTTAAACTCTTTCATTTCATAAAATTATTTTCTGAGATTTAGATTTAAGATTATAAGTAGAAAGTATTGGTTTAGGATTAATATAATGGAATTTTTAAATTTGGATTGCTAATCATGGAAACAATGGAAAAAAGTATACAATGATTAAGAATAATAAATTAAGAAAATTATTATTTTGGTAACTTGAAAATTATGAGAAAAATAACTCATAATAATTTTTATTAAATTTAGCATTTATTTGATACATATTTATTGTATATATATATTATTTCTGAAAATAATATGAAAATTGATTAAATAAAAGTAGTAAATTAAACCTTCAATTATAAAACTTTACTAATAGCAAGAATTAAAGTGGCCAGAAGAGAGTAAAATTTCTCAAAAATTGATTTGTAAAATAAATATGTTATCAATTTTGAAGACCTCCAATCACTGTCTTCATCATATGTGATGATCCTTCAATCATTAATTATGAATTTATATGGAAATAGATAAAGTACAAAAATATATATTATAAATTCAAGAGATGTTTAAAATTAATTGTTTATTCAATATTGCCATTTTTCTATTATTGCTTTATTGGAAAATATTAGGTATTCCGATGTGAATAAAATTAAAAATTATATCATGATTTCCAGATGAAACAGCATCATGACATTCATAAACAATTTTTTGATTTGAGTTTTCTTCATTTTTCTAACGATATAGGTTTTATATTTAATTGATTTCTTTCAGTTTGTCTGAATTCCCAAAATCTAAAATAGCTCTTTTTTGTTTATTTTTAGTGATGTGTGTGAAAATCCAACCTTTAAATATTTAATAATAATTATTTAAATGAATATAGTTCTTATAGCATTTTCATAAGAGTAATAAATAAAGACTGTCGAAAAATACCCTTTTGCTTCAACATATATAGCGACATCCGATATCTATCAATAAATAAAGCAATTATGGCAATTTGATAAAGCTGTTATTGTTCTTGATAATTTGTCTCTAAATATATCTAAAGAATACAAGGATGAAAATTTAACAAATAATTTAGAACCTAGTTATTCAATCTTTAAAACTTTAAAATTGTTGGGGTAAGAAATATACTTTTATCTAGCTATCAATAAGTTTTAGTTTCTCTAGAATTAATTAAATTATAAAAATATAAGCAAGCAATATCGTAATTAGAGAAAGCTATTTTATCTATATTTGAGGATTAAGAAAGAGAGTGTGAAAGTGAAAGAAATGTCTTTTCTCTTAAGAATCCAGCTTTAAAAGTAGTATAGAATTGTGAATCAGATTAAATTTAAAAATTCTTTCATAATGAAACCAATTAAAATAATAAATTAATATTTTAAACAGAATGCATTGTAATTAGATTAGAAGAAGAATATCATGTGATAAAAGTTCTTTAAGGCAATTTATATGTAGGGTAGCTCTTAAAATCAATAAAAGCTATGTCTTTTATTAAATAAATTAAGGTTAGCTAAACTGGTGAAAGTAAATATTATTAAATAATTTAGTTTTTGTCAAATTTGAAGATAATAAACGATTGGATGGAATTTTATGTAGTTATTAACATTGTCCAGAAGAAATAACCAAATTTGAAGTGTAGATTTAACTTGGAGAAATTCCAATATAGCCTCCAAAAGATGCTTTTAGAAAAATGGGTTAGCTTAAAATGATATTTTGCAATTAAGAATTCGAAATATAAAATAGCCATAATAATCCTATCAAACTTTTAGGCATCAAAGACAAAAATGGTTAATTTATTGAAAGCCCGAAAGAGCTTAGTTTTGGTATTTACAAATTAAGTATATAACTTATCGATAATTTGCAAGTGAAACTATTAAACACATTATCAAAGCCGGTTATTTTGTAATTTTTAACGTTAATTTAGTTTTATTAATTAATACCAAACAATGGTGTTTTATGGATATATATCTAATATAATTGAGAAAAAAAATAGAAATGTAGATTTATCTTAATATTTCCCTATTTAAAAATTTTAAAGCTCTTAAAATATGATAATAAGAGATAAGGATGATTTAAGATATTTTTGCAGAATCTGTAAAGTGAAGAAAGTTAATCAATTATTAAAAGAATGTGGTCATTTGAGATATTGTAGTGAATGTGTAGAGTAATGTATCGAAATTAAAGAATGCTTTTATTGTAGCAAGTCTTTAACTTAAACTTATCCCCTTTCAATTATATATTTAGATTAGAAAACATATGAATAACTTTAGAATAAGAAAAATTGGTAATCTTAAATTTCATCTTCAACTATAATAGAGGAAAACAAAGTCCCAACATTTTTTAAACTAATGTATCAATAATAAAAAGAAGGGTCACTAGATTTTTTCTCTATTTATTGTAAAGTTTGTGATAATTTTTTAATAACAAGATTATTCAGTTGTTAAAATCGCCATCTAACATTGACTTGCGAAAATTGCAATCCAATAAACTGTCAAGAATGCTAAGAAAAAATAAATCATACAGTTAAGATTTGCTATATATTTTAAGATGATTAATATTGAAAATATATAACATAAAATTTAAATTATATCATAGGGATAATATTTTATATTTAAATACAAATTGAATTCATAATTAAGATGGTACTGTTTAACATGTATGTTATCTTTTTCGTTCACTAGTTTGTAAGACTTATTTACTTTTTATAATTACATTTTCTTTAAGATTAGGATGATTAAATCTATTTTCTTTAAAATTCTTATTATGCTAGAATAGTAAAATCATCATAGGTTTCTTTACTAAAATTAAATTTTACTTTTCGACTTTTGCAAATTGTTTCTATATTATTCAATTCTATCTCTATCTTTTTTTAAAAATTTTACAGGGTACTAAGAATGAGCTGACTATATCCTTTTAAGTAAAGATTGATTTTCGGATATTATTTTTGTGCTCTCTTTTCTTCTTAATTGATATATCAATGAATTTTAAGCAGGAATTTTTAAGCAACTTTTTTTTTTTTGCAACTCTTTCATTTTAGACATAAGTATAAGGTTTTAATTAAGAATATCCAAGTCTTAAACTAGAAGTTATAAGCATTTATGAAATACTATGTGTATATTTATTGGATAGTTTAGATAATGAATGAGTTGATTGCCAAGGGGGTTAAAGATGAAGGCACGACTTAGTAGTTTAAAGTGATGTGATATGTTTAAGTTGATCCTAATATATTTAGAAATTACTTGAGCAGTTTTTTTTTTGAAACATATTGGGTTTTAATAAAGGAGGTTCCACATTTTTATATATAATAATAATAATATTTAATAAAATTCTTATTTTGACAACCGTCTGATTAAATGTTGTGATAAATTATGAAAAATGGGTTACCTTATTTTCGGATGAAATGCAAAATTAATTTTTATTTAAAAGCAATTATTAGTAAAATTTTGAAGACTTTTGAAAAAGGCTCAATTATCAAAATAATAAATCAATGTAATTCAATTGGTATTAGTTTAAGCTTTATTATATTAAAAATATCAATAATATACGTGGATTTAAATTTTAAGTTTTAATTTTTGTCACCCTTGAAAATAATTTACTTTTTAATAAAAGCATTTTAAAATTCAGTCTTTTTTTTCTTGGTTTTTCACTTAAAAAAGTAATTTTTATTCAGGGATTAAAATATTTAAAATATATTTCCAAGTAATTTTCAATTTATCACTTAATTTTATAAAAAAATAAATTAAATAAAGCTAGAAAAATAAACATAAGAGAGAGTATCAAAATTAGAGAAAGTCTTCAATTAATTTGATTCACCTTTATTTATATGAAATTCTGTCATCTAATCAAAACTATTTGGATTTTAATATTGAATTCATTAAAAATCACATACTAATTTGAAATAAATGGTAAAATATTACCAAAAATAATGTATATTTATTAAACAAAATAAAAATAAATATTTAAAGTATTCGATTTCTAATTGTATGATGTGTCAATTAAATATTGCAAGATTTTCCAATTTATTAAGAAAAATATCCAAATTTCTAGAAATTAAAATAATATGTAGTAATAGTGTGTTTTTAAGTAAGACGCTCGTAAACTCTACTTAGACGGTGAGGGAAACGTAGATTTTGCAAAGATTTAAGCAAGATGGGATCAACTAAAATCTGTTAAGGTGAGTTTGGGAAATAAGTATTTTACTCCTGAAATAATTGAAAAAGCTAAAGCCCTACCTTAATAAGATTAATAGAGATTCCTAGATTTGATGCTTGCTGGATTGACAAATGATGACAGCTCAGTTGGAATATGTGCTACTAGACCAGAAGATTATGACTTTTATGCCTTCTACTTAGAACAATTAATTAGGGACTATCATTAAATTCAAGGAAACACAAAATAAGACCACGATTGGAATATCCCAGTTGATGAATATGTTTTGACAAAAATTAATCCATCATTAGAAAAAGTTTCAATGAGAGCAAGAGTAGCAAGAAATGTGAAAGGATGGAATCTTCCTCCATCAATGGACAAAGAAGAAAGACTAAAATTCGAAAGTAAAATGGTTGAGGTATTTGAATCATTTGGAATTCCAGGAAAATATTACAGTTTAACACCTGGTCACAAAAATTAAATAAGTGAATAAGAAGCTGATGAGTTGAGACATAAACACTTCTTATTCAATGATATGACAACAGATAATTATTTAACAGCTTCTGGAGTAGCTTCTGATTGGCCTTATGGAAGAGGAATTTGGCTTAGTGAAGATTAGACAAAAATGATTTGGGTAGGTGAAGAAGATTTGTTAAGAATCATTTCAATTGTTTAAGGTAATGATTTAGGAAAAGTTGATAAATCATTGCATGATTTGTTAACAGGTATTGAAAAAAGTGGATTAGAATTTGCAGAGCATCCAGTCTATGGTGTTATTACAACATGTCCAACCAACATGGGAACAGGTAAAAGATAATCAATTCTTGGAAAATTCCCTAACATTACAAAGCAAGGAACCGATGAAAAAAAATTGAAAGAAATTGCTAAATAATTTGGACTTTAGGCTAGAGGATGTGGAGGTGAACATTCAGCTATGGATAAGGAAGGAACAGCAGATATTTCTCCATCAGCAAGATTTGGAGTTACCGAAGCAAATGTTACAAAAAAACTCTATGAAGGGCTTATTTAATTATATGAAATTGAAGCATAGGCAGGAAAAGAATGATTAAATTGAGTATTTATATCATATTATAGAATCAAAAATGCTTCATGATATACAAACAATTGTCTGGCAAAGTAAAATTTTTAAAACGATTATTACTTTTATTATACTCTCAATTAAATAATGTATAAACAAATAGACTAAACCATTTATTAATTATAATTACAGTAGAGCTCAAAGTTGAATCTTAGGTTGAAAGAGACTAGCAAAAATATTGTAGAGGAAGAATTCATTTATAATTCTTGCTAAAATATTCCTATTCTATTCCAAATATTTAACCTATTAATCTCAAACTTCTCTCTATGTATTGAATATTTTTAGAGTGAATTCGACGTAATAATTAGACTTTCAACTAGTTTCAATTCAATTCCATCACTTTAAAGGTAATAAAAATAACAATAAACTAACTTTAAAGTAACAAGTTTTTTATAAATTTAACTATAAATATCATTTTTCAAGGCTATCTAAAAGCTAAAGTTCTTTTATGCAATCACTTGAGTCCATAAAGTGAAAAAAATCTATTACTTGATTGGTCACGCTCTAGGACAAATCGAGGTTGTCTTAAAAGTTAATCAAAAATTCATGTTTTAACAAGTCACTTTAACTCGAAAACCATTTTTGTTATAATGATGGAATTAATTTTGATTTAAAAAATTTTTGAATTCTTATAAATCTACTTCTTACTAAAGATAACTACAATTCAATCATATCAGGAATTAATTAATTAAATTTTTCCTTTCTTCCTTCAGTTACAACCAAAAAGTTAGGATTTCTATTGCATTCCAAAATCCAAAGCTGCAAATTTTAATCTAAAATAAAATCAACTCCAAAGAATTCTCCCACTCTACTATCTATAAAAAGCTTCTGTTTAACTGAATTAAAAAGGTGAAATAATTTAAGCTAAATTTAAGGGATTAGATAATTATTCAACCAGCCTTTTGAAATTATATAACCATCTTCAATTAAAATCTCTTATAACTCTTCTAAATTCCAATCAATATAATATTCATTATTTTCTTATTTGATTTCTTCTTTATGAGATTTTGTAATTGCTGTGTTACAAACATGCGCCTCTTTGGAAAAATCTGATAAATTAAATTTTAATGCACATTGTTTGATTAACGTCTTATTATAACCGTAAAGAAGGGTGGGATTTGTTGAGGCTACTTAAAAATAAGAACGAAATTCCATTTTATGTCCCTTAATAATGTAAATATCATATTACTTTATACAAATATGGATTTTTAATGTATTCTTGAATGATCACATTCTAATTGTTTTTACCACAAAAAGTTCCATTATTGTATTATTTTCTAATTAATTGCTCATTTTCTTTATCAACAAGT
The DNA here is from genome assembly GCA_000733375.1 of Paramecium sexaurelia. Classification (NCBI taxonomy): domain Eukaryota; phylum Ciliophora; class Oligohymenophorea; order Peniculida; family Parameciidae; genus Paramecium; species Paramecium sexaurelia. Next base: position 528,759 of record JPFM01000033.1, read on the forward strand.
AAAATACCTCTCCCCAAATGTTTGTTGGTCTTATAAATAAATTATAGTCCTTCCTAATGTAATTTCATTTAATATTCATTAGAATTAATGATTGTGAAAAAAACTTTACAGTCAACTTCATCCCACATTCTAAAAGATTTCTTTTAAATGGTTGCTTCATTAAGACATTTGGAGGATGCATTTACTTAATGGAGCTAAGATAAATATCTGTTTAAGTTCAAGGATTAGAGAGACTTTAAAGCTAACTCTTCATGTCCAGGTATGTGCATGTATTTTTAAAATAAACATCCTGCTTCTTTTCCTAAAAAATGAGTTCTAAAATAGGTTTTAGCATACGGGTATAACACAGTGGTTCTCTAAATTTCAAATATGAAACTCTACCAAATCAAGACTTAAATAAGATTCTTTTTCGATTGGACTTGACTGGATAAATTTAGGACTAGCATCAAATAGCTGATTTCTTATAATGGATCTTGCTAAATCATTCCCTCCGTAATCTCTAAAAACGTAACTATCCTCCAAAACAATTTTTGGATGCAAAATTTTATAAAGATCGCTTTTTAAACAATATAATAAATCCTTTTGAATAGCAAGTTCATATCCACAATTCCTAAATTATATTAGATTTTACATGCAAGGTTGAAAATATGGTCCGCTGGTGTCGGTTTCTTATTCGATCCAATTCTAGGCAATTTTAACTGCAGTCATATAGTCAAGTATTTGCGATTAGTATTATTTATTGAGCAGTTGATATACAAGCAGTTAGAATGATAAAATTAACAGAGTTATGGTGAGAAATTAAAGTTTGATATACATTATAAAATAAATCTTAATTAATAGCAAATAAATCAAAGCAAAACAATAATATAGGGAGAATTTGAAAATCAGATTTCAACCCATTTTACTTAATTATTCAACTATTTTCAAGTTTTTTAGAAATTAATATAATTTTATCTTCGAAATTCATTTCGAGATATGATGTTTCTTATTTAAATTTATTATTGCTTGAAATGTAGAACAATATTTTGTTATTAATGTATTATTTTGAACTAAATTCTATAAATCATATCGATACTATTCCTATATAACTCCAACCTTTAGATTAAATTTTTCAAATAAGAAGTAAAAATTTGGAGGAATAAATGTCAGATTTTGTTGACAACCATTCAATTTTCTTTAAGATATATAATAACCAACACATTATAAAAAAAAAAAATATCCTAATCTTAATCAAATCATTATACTTCATAAAAAATAGTTTTCTGTGTGTAGGTATAACTAAATTATTTATTTGCATTTTTTTTTCATCATCTACCTATTATCATTATTTATAACAAATATTGTATAAACCATGCATTCTTATTTTTCTTTTCAGCAGATAACTCTTAATAAAAATTAGATCAATACTTGATTTTTAGAATAGTTATTTGACACTTTTGTTTTCAATATATTTCTTTCTTTTTTCCACAATCAGTACTTTTTATTTGTCTTGAATTTCATTCTCTGTTAAGTTATTTATTTTACTAGTAAATTATTTAAAGTTTTTGTAAAGTTTTAAAATTTAACAATTTAAACTCTAAATAATGAGTCCTGAAAGTTTCATCTACAGGCTTGCAGAGGTGAAAGAGACCAACCATAATTTTCTAAACTGAAATATATTAAATAGAACAATAATCTCATAATTTACTTTTAGATTTAATTTATCATGATGCTCTATGAAATCTAAATTAAATTTGTATTTATAAGAAAAAAAGAGAACCATTTTAAAGTAAATTGGTTATCAAAAGAATACACTTTTCTATAATACATCTTTTAATAAGCTAATTTACTGCTCCTAAATAGCTTTCAGCATACCATAATATAATATTTAATTAAGAACTCAAATTGTGGGTTTATTTGCTTCTCTGTTTTGATTTTTTATTGTATAAAGGCATAAAGGAAAAAGCTTGATATATTTCATATGAGAAGTGACGATATATTAAACAAAAATAATGCAATAAACAACTGAATATAACATTATTAGGTATATATAGATTTGATGATCATATTTCTCCTAATTTGATTATTTTGTAATATTTAATTTACTCAGTTGGTAATTGAATCTATTTTTTCTTTTTTTCTGTAATTTGTGACCTTTTTTTTCAATTATTTATTCATTTCCAGTTGTTTCTTATAGAAATAAGACTGCAGTTTAAGATCACAGCTATATGCTACTTAATTAATAAAAAACATCAAAAGAAATTAATTCATAGCATTACTTTATATTGAGTTTTAAGTGACTTTATTAAAGGAAACTGAGTATCATAATATTTAAAAATTAATTTCAAATAATAAGTACATAAACATTTATAACCAAAAAATTCGGATTAAGAAAAATAACTGACCAAATATAAAAAAATAACATTTACAATAAATATATTCTTTATTTAAATGCTAAACTATTTAATATCACTATTTTTATATATAGCGCTAAAACAGTATCTAAAATCTTTATGAAAGATTAAGAAAAATGAGTTGATACCCATATATCAAATGAAAACAATCTTCAAATAAAAAATATTAGATTAACTCAAAATAAGAATATACAAGATTGTAATCAAATAAAAAATTTAATTAAGAGCTTTTTGATAAATATAAATTGAATAACAATATTATTGCTAGAAATGTAAAAAGGATCCCTATAAAACTTATTAATCATATTAATCCCACATAAGGTCCCTAAAGAAAACTAGAATTAATAATTTGAATCTAAAAAAGGAGGCAAAGAGACCAATAATAGATTAAAATAATTATAACTCTCCACAAAAAGCACACAAATTCTTTATGAGATTGAATTAATATCGTGGAATGTAAAAAAATAGGAAAATCGCTCAAATATTAAAAAAATAAACCTTTCATTTTATCTCTCTCAAGGAAGTAATAAACGCTTAATTCAAACCCTCTATTAAATATAAATATCATTACAATAAAGATAAATCTAATCGCTAAGGAGGTTTAATGATTGGAATACATAAAGCTTTTAATTGTTGAATGTTCCAATATAATTTATGAATGAAGATTCTTATGATATATAAATAGTTAGAGCTGTGAACTAAATAGCCGACTTCTTCATTGTTACTGTTAATTTTAATCGTTCTAACAAATTGACTAAATATAGGAAAAATTTAGAAGAAACTATAATAAATCTTTTATATAATTTGGGAACAAATTAAGTTTAATCCTGTTTGGGGATTTACATACAAAATACTTCTAACTAATAAATGCAATACATGAAAGGAATTATTAACAATCAATAGAAAATTAGCTATTAAGGAATGTAATAAATTGAGTAATTGTTTTAATTTCAATCATTTTACAGATAATATGAAAAATAGATATTTAAAAATAAATACTTACTAAAAATCATAATAAATTTCGAAAAATATCGAATTAAAATTATGATATAGAACGATCTGAATAATTTAAATAATTAATTAATGCTAAGAAAACTGTCATTATTAATAAGAGTAAAGTGAAGGTGGCATATATAATTGTTTTTTGGATGAAGGATAAAATATTCAAGTTGGAGAGGAAGTTTATAATAATTATTTCTAGTAATTAGGCATTCTATTTAGTTTTGCCCAATACAACCCTTTGCCTATTCCTTCTTTATCGCCTTTAATGAGACAAGAATTATTAGAATTATAATAAATGATACCTGAAAATAAGGCTATTTCTTACTACTGTATAACACATTAATTAATAGGCATTGCAACTGGTCAATATTATGTCATATTTGGAATGAAAATACTTTACTCCTAATAAGAAAATAGGATGGTCCATATTAATACCGCTTAATTAAGTTTATCAACATATTCCTAAATAAAATTAATTTAGATCTTTGTTAATTCTTAGCTTTTTATTAAAATTCATGAAATTAAGATTTTATCACAGATCAACCTATTTCCTTTAAATTGGTATACTGAAAAAATAAATTGGTTTTGTTAAAGAAAAAGGTACGCAAACCAATATTTTGAAATTAAATTAATTTATCATTAATATTTTTATGAATATTTACTCGTAGTCATTCTCAAAATTGTTCTCCCATCAACAAAATAAATTTAGAATTTATATTAGGTCTGAAAATCAATCAATGTGAACCTGTACAGAGATATTGATATTAGAAAATGGAGATAAGCTAACAGTTGTAGAAAATGGATTCAAATTTTTAAACCAACTCCATGTCATATTTTAAAAAGGAGAATCTATACTTTTAACAGTTAAATAAAAAACAGAATCTTGAATCTTAGAATACACTAAGAAATAAACGACTATAAATGTTAAATTATTGAGACTTTATAAAAATAGGTTAGGATAAACTTCAAATTTAGGTTAAAATATAGTCAAAATGAAAGCTAAAATATACTTTCTTAAAATTCCAAAATATTAAAAAATTTGTAAGAGAATGATTTTAATTATATTTTGAAATAAAAAAAGGTGATTTTATTGCGGCCATCAGACTGATATTTCTAAAAACTGAAACACAGTGAATCGATTGTGAATTTATATTAATAATAATTTTTAAATAATACTAACTTTTAAAATTTTTAATTGAAAGATAACTTTTGAATTTAAATTCTATACAGTATGCTTTTAAGGAATGTGAAAATTAGATTTTCTTATATTTTATTTAAAAGTTATGGCAATACAAAATAAATGAGAATTGTGGATGCTTATTTGAGATATAATTACCAAAGTTATTCAAAGCCTTTGACTTATGCAAAAGAATAATAAAAATATTTATAACCCTTTTTTACAATAAATTAACAATATTAATTATGGTTAAATAACTGAGGAAGTAATTAGAACTTATAGATTGAAGAATAAATTTTCGAAATATTTATTTCACCTATTTATTTGATAGAGGATATATTAATAATATTTAGAGTTTGATTATTTTTTAATATTAGAGCATTACTTTATTCAACTACATATTTTTTAATTTATAATACAATGGATACTTAATTAAATAAATTTAGAATATATTTAAAGTTAGCTAAATGTTTAAATGAGTAAAATCTTAATGTTTATCTGCTATCATGCACTTAATAATTGATCCATGAGAACCCTAAGAGTAAATAAAAATCATCATTACATTATTAATTTTTAATACATTTATTTTTAGGCTGAAAACTAGATAGTTAGGAAAGTTGTTAGATGTGAGTAAAAAGGTATACTCAAATACATCATTTAAATTTGACAAATTTATAAATTACACTGAGATAATGCTAATATTTCATTTTCAAGCTCACATTCACCAATCTTTTACCATAAGTAAACTATCTCTCAAGTTTTTAACAAATAAAATTAATATTAAAATCCAAAAACTCTTATAAATTCTAGTATCAATACACTGTTGTTATGAAAGTTAAAGTTTAAAAGTCACCTGCTAATAAATTGTAATTAAAAAATCTCCAATCTTTTAAATTTTATTATTTAAATGTAACTATAATACTGATTAATTTTAATTTCATTTATTCTTTTATTGATGTTAGATATCAATTCGGATAAAAAAGCTAATTTATTATCCCATGAATTATTTTCAAGCAAAAATAATTGAACCTATTCTTTAACTTATTCGACTTAAGATTAATCATTAGAACAAATTTTTTTCATCAATAATTCTACCTTAAATTTTAGAGTCTAAAATCTACAATCTCTTTACAACAATAATTTACTCATAATTGAAAGAGAGACTAAAATAATCTTTCAAAAACTAGATAAGAAAAAAACAGTATAAACTTAAATTAAATTATAATATTAAAAGTGTTATAAGAATTGAATATCGAAACTACATCATTTTTAAATCTATTTTAATTATCATTTTTAATCAATCGAATTTTAACTAAATTAAACATTAATTTATTATACTTTTAATTTTAATAAATCATATTTTCTGCAATCATATTATGGGAACTACTTTAGAAAAACTTTAAATGTTGTCATCTATACACAAACCTTCACCTAAACATTCACTCTATTAGAAAAAAAAAAATATTATAATCTGATCGATAAAAATGCTAAAAATACATCCTTTTGAGCCATAACCTAAAATAAATACTTTTTCAACTTAAAGTTTAATTTTATATGTAAATCATTCAAATCAATTGAAAATAATAAAAAATAATGCCACTTTCATGTTTATCAAAGCAGGAATATAATATTCTTATCCTTTTTCTATATTAAAATAATACAAATTTATTTCAATAACTATATCAAGCACCTGTTCCCATAAAAAAGTTTTGAGCTCCAATAAATTCAAAATATCGGCTTACTCGTTTCGCACACTATTCTATTTAGCATTTTGCCAAAAAAACTAAATAGAATAATAGTAATAATTCAAATCCACGAAATGAAAAGTTAAAGGAGTGAAAGAATTTGACTTGAAACTGTCGTTTTATTTAATAAAAATTTAGAAATAATTTAAATTCATAATAATGATAAATAAAATAATTAAAAGTGCGAAAATTTAACACTATATTTATCTTCATCACTGTAAACAACTAATAAAAATGCAAATAATCTACAAGAAATTTGAGGTTTCCTCTCAAAAATAAATTTTGACTTTGCACTTACAACATATAAATAATAAATATTCCATGTTAAAGCTGAAACAATTAATACTTAAATTTTAGTTTCATCATATCTTGTAATCCAAATTGGATGAAGAAAAAAAGTAACCTTAGAAACATCCTATAACAAATTCGAAAGAGATTATCCATTTTTTACTCTCAAAATGAAAAACGGATATTGCTACCCTCTAACTAATTCAGTAATATCTAAAGCCCCTATGACTATATAAAATTTTTTATTAAATACAAAATAATGATCTAGAATGGTGAAGTTAGTTATTAAAACCCTTAAAATTTTTAGAAATGATAAGGTTTAACTAAATAAAGTTTGTAAATAATTATATACTTCAGCGATTAAAATACTATTTAAAAAAAAAGCCACCTTATAGACTCTGTTTTCATTGATATTAGCGATGATATATGCTCCAATTAAATATGGAAACTCATTTTAAGGCTCAATTTGGAAAGATTATCTCTAATATATATGAAATTCTTTCTTTAGAAACATTTTAATTTTTTACTTTGTTCCAGATTAATACTAAAATAAAAAATTAATAGTAAATTTTGACATTCAAAACAAACCAAACTTAGTTTACTTCAATTATAAGTAATCTATATGTTTTACTGTACAATTGATAACTTGATTCAAAATAAAGATTAATGCTTCAAATTTTCAGATGCATGTATAATTATCTTCAAAGAGATTAGATTAGCAAATGGTAAATCTAATTGATAATGAAGCTATTAACTATTAAATTATTAATATTAAGACATCAGTTAGGCTATTATTTTCATAATTAACACCAATCAAAAGTAAATCGGCATTCCTTTTAATAATTTTGAATTAAGGCACATTGTTGCCTTAAATTGTTATTGTTTTTACTTGAAATTAAGTAATAATAATGATGATATTAAATTAAATTTAATTATATAATATGTAAAATTCAAAGTTTGATATATTTTGATCTATAAATTTTTATAAAACATGAGTAGAAAAAGATAAACTGTAATATTTAATTATTAAGATGTATTTATTTTTTAATAAATTTTAATTTAAAATAAATGATTAAATAAAAAATGATAGAAAAAGAAGAGGAACTTGTTTGTTCAAAGAATCATAAGCTTCCAATTTATATGGTTATTCTCGATAAGAATTTAGTGAGAAATTAAAGACTTTTATGCAATTAATGTATGGACAATTTAGACTCAATTGTAAATAATGTGTAGAGTTTTAAGAAAATTGTTTAAATAATTGAAGAAAATCAACAGAAGAAGATGGAAATTGTAGAAAATGTTATTACGAAGAATATCAAATTGGTTGAAGAACTTTAGAAGATATTAAATCAATTGAAAACTTATATCATCATATAATTAGATAAACTAATTAGGAATACAGATGAATGGATCATTGATTTAAGATAGATTGCATAATAGAATGTCACTTATAGTTTCTATAAAGAATTGGATAATCTAATCAATCAACAATAAAATTAATAATTTGATCAAGAACCATTTATAGAGTAAATTCAAATACGTAATGATTCTTGGAAATAAAAGATACTATAAGATTTAAATCAATTGAAATCATTTGAATTGTCTTCAAAATGTGAACAAATATTAAATTGTATATAAAATATAAATTCATTAAACATTCATAATAATACATAATAATAATAAGTAGAAGATAATAAAGAATAACAATTAATTGAATTTCACATTCAATTTAATTTAATTGATGATATCAATAAATAGTTTAGACATAGTTATGCTATAGTATTTAATAATATTGGATCTATTATGATATCCAGCGATAAGAATGATATTTTAGTTTGGAAATTTATAGAAGGAAAGTTATAATTATCCAATCGATTTTAAGTGCATCAAAATTATGTTAATTGTTTAGTTTATAGCAAAAAAATGAATTCTTTTATTTCTGGTTCTGATGATAATTCAATCATATGCTGGAAATAAATTGATATGAATGAGTGAATGTGGTCTTAACCATATTAATAACATAAACATTGGATTACTTGTATGATCCTAAATAAACAAGAGGATTAACTCTTTTCAGGTGGTAGTGATGAAGAAATAAATGTGTGGAAAGTTGATTTTATAAATAACGAGCTTTCTTATCTTTATACATTAGATAATACTTATAAAGTATATTCATTAAGTATGAATTAATCTGAAACTATTTTGGCATCATGTGCTAAATCTACTTTTCTTATATGGAAGAAAGGATTAGAAGGGAAATGGGAATTATAATGTAAATAATCTGTTATTGAAGGGTATTAAATAAAATTTATAAATGATCAATAATTTATTTGGATAACTAAAGATGCATCTATTGATGAAATTCTGATCTTTGAATTGAAAGATGGAGTATTCAAATAAAATAAAGACAAAACTATTCAATTGAATAAAAACGACTAATATGACGATTGTTGGATGTTATTTCCAATCGTTTATAATAAAGATAAAAATATAATATTAATTAGACATAAACATCACATATATCTTATTAGGAAGGTAAATGATTGTGGCTTTAAAATTATAGGATAATTGAATTGTGAAATTACATATATTTATGGAACAATGACAGATGATGCATAATACTTAGTCTTTTGGGATTATAAATCATAAAAATATACATCATATGAATTATTAATAAAATTTAATTGAATATCCTCTTTCTTTAAATAAATTGGTTATATGAATCATATTTTAAAATAATTGATATAATTATTTGATCAAAATTTGCTAGATCCTATGCTTATGAATTATACAAATCATTATTGAAAGTATATAGATTTATTATTTTGTTCTAAAATACTTATAAATTATTAAACCCTTTAATTCAAAATGAAAATGATCTCTCAAAAATCAGATTTATTATTTATGGAATAAAAATATATTTTACAATTTGAATATTTCAAAAATGCAAATTTTCTCATCTAAATTTACAATTTAAAATCTACTTTTTGTTTCGCTGTTCTGATGAGATTATATTTATCCTAATATGAGTAATATACTTATTAGGAATTTTAAATCTACAAACTTCAAAATATAATCTCAGACAATTATGATATGCTTAATTTAAAATAGCAAATTTATAACAAAACAATATAAATCGAACTAATTACATATTTATAATTAAAATTAGAAGGCGAGCACTGACTCACATGTAAAACCTAATATATATGCATATGCCAGCTTGCTAAAAATTATTTTTTGAAAGCGAACTTCTTTTAGGATAATTGAAAAGTTACTTGATTTAATAAAAATTAAATTTTCAAACTTTTTGTTTAGTAATTTTGGGGATCCGTCCACACAAGAATATTCATCTGCTTTAAGTTGGAGCTTATACATGGGCTGTGAGTCGTGCTGACTAGTTCACCATTAGAGCATATCCTTGTGTATAACGAATGGTCTTGTGTGAAGCTTAGGCAATGGCTCTTGGATATCCCGCCCAATGGGAGTTAAATCAAATGCATGAAGCAACTCTGTACACTATTGGTAACCCGGGCTGCTTCGTAAGGAGTCCACGGAAACAAAAACAGCAGAAAAGGCAAACAAGGGAGATTAGTAGGATCAATGAGACGAATGATGTCATATACAGTATATCTTATTCCTAATCAAAATTCATTGGACTAAACTATTGTACTAAAGTAATTGCATTAAATAACTCTACCTCGTGGACCCAGATGCTCAAAACAATATTTGCAAGATACCACAGACTATTGTAATGATCAAGTTATATAAATCAAACTAAATAAACTAAAGAAACTTATATTCTTTAATGTGGTTTAACCATTAATTTAATCAATTTGTAATATAACAATTCTAGAATACAATAATAATTTTTTTACAAAAATTTAATTGCTTTCTTAGTTTTATTGATGGTTATCAAATAATAGATTCTGAGTTAAGAGAATCTTAACATCTATAGTTTGTAACATCTTTTTACATTCTTAAATCAGATCCAAATACCATATCAGCGTTAGATTAATCTTATACTTAATTTTATAATAAACTCTGCTTTTTATTCTTATTAATGTCTCTTTTTATTTAATTATTATTCAATATAAAATTTTTAGTTTATAAGATGATGAGTTAGGAAGTGCCTCATCTAATAAATTTACATCTAGAGCTTTACTTAAGTCAATTAAGCAATTAAGTTTAACTGAAATAAAATCGTATAGGATGTGCTTGAAAATATTTTTTTCTCACCTTTCATATTTTATTAATTATTTTCGAATTTCAAATATGAATGCAAAAATTCCCAAAGTTTAGATAGGATTTGAGTTATGCATATTTTATTTTATTTATGTTTTTTGATGCTTTAGTTATTCATCATTAATACTTAATAGAAATTGTTATTATTGTTAATTAATGAATTTTATCCACCATGCAAGAAGTCCAATATCTCTAATTTGCACAGCTTCTCATAAATGTTAAAGAAAACTTTGTGTAGAATGCTTAGA